>JABASD010000452.1:0-76009 GCA_019776165.1 Pogonognathellus flavescens
ATTTACCTCGGGCCCAAGGGATCAGGGTCAGACCATCTGGTCGTTTGCCGTCTTGTCTGGAACATGTAAAAATGTTTGTATTCAGATTGTATTTTCAGACGTAATATCACTCGCATGGAACGTACGTTTAATGCTTTTTATTGCGTTTACACACAGATATTTGTACATTTAAGTGTGAATTCATACTGACAATTAGCTTAACCGCTTAACGAGGTGTTAACTTGTAGAGAAGTGACTTCATTTGCCATGCATTCAGTAAGTAGTGTATGTAATCGAATAGTCCAATATGAAATGATATCTAAATCCCTGTAAAGCCTTCCTCAAGATCAGGGGATGCAAAATGATTGTACATGTGCTAGACTTATTGCAATTACAGCTTCGTGTAAAAATGTGACGTTACCTCTCCGTGTGATTTCTGATGCTTGTTGCCTACACAAAAGATAACAATGAAATAATATTGGTTTACGCCAATGTGCAGTTTCAGTTTTACATGATTATCTTGAGTTTCTCGGGAAGAGTGAATATTCAAATGTACTTATGAATTGCGATTCTGGTTTAATCTGTCAGTCAGTAGTCAGTACATATTTGTGAGTGACTGATTCTTATTTATTATATTTACCTTACAAGTATTTTGGTTATTTTGGTAGGTAGTCTAAGTAGATATCAGATATATATAAATGATGTGTAAATGTAAAGCAGAGATATTTGCTAGCCTTCTCTATGTATTGATAAGCGCTACTGAATTAGAGTTCTCTTCTCTAACTAAAAATAAGTATACTGCACTGCCTTTTAATCGAAAAACTATTTTTTACCCGTTCGTTCATATACCATATTACATGAAACGAATTTACAGTTGATGGAGGTACAGTGGTGAAGATAGGAAGATAAGTTTTCTGTCGCATTTATTCAGTTCCCATTTCCCATCAATCGATTTCATCCGACAAATAAAATTGTAAGATTTGATATAATGTACGTGTAACAACGTGAGTTCAGTCTGCTTTCATAGACATGAGTGCGTCACATAATATTAGATGCAAATCTATAAAGCAATTGGATTAATTCGACATACCTAACAATAGTAAATAACGTTTGTTACCAAACTTGTTTGTCCCATAAGTCCTACTGCCTACTTGGCCTGCCTATTGCTGCAACAATTTGTTGCAGTGTTTCATACAATTGAATTTAATGGATCGTATTCAGGTCTTACATGTAAATATTAGTGCAGTTATAGTATAGTATACATAAGTTTTCAAAAGAAAGGACATAAATATGATAGTAACAGAAAGGTGCCAGTGTGATGATGCTACAATAAAAAGCATTACTGTAGAAAGTTCCGATGTACCCCGTAGCACTAATGCTACCTCCAGCAGATTAAGTGAACTGTCGTTACTGCATAAAAAATATGAAGAAGGAAACGTAAAACCAAGTGAAGATCGTCAGTGGTCATTCGGTTATCTTAGGGTAAAAAGTTTTTTTAACAGAGAAATTAATTATCTTATAAGAATAAGGACATTAAAATTTAGTTTTCATTTTCAGAAACGGTTTAAAACTGGAAAACTGGAGGATTTGTATGCAAGATACATTCAGAGAATACGGGTGTCTTATTTCCATTCTTATTTATTGCTGCAGACTTTTATGAGTGTTGCATTAATTATAGCTCTACCCGTGCAAAATTATTTTGATGAACAGGTAATTAACATAAACTTTCACTTCTGCTTTTTGAGAGTCTGATTTAATTGATAAAAATATTTATTTGTTTATTAATATAATTTATTTGTAATTTGTAGTTGCATGCGGAAGAGGCTCTACCTGAAATAAGTCGACAAATCATCATCCTGACAGTTTCTCTGCTGTTGTACTACTTTCTCCGGGATGAAAATACTTTCTTCAAGTACCCTTTTCTCAATATGGTTTCGGCGATTATTGTTATTACGTCTCTTCACTTATCAGATATTGGAGTGTGTTTGTATTATTTAATTCGTGGCAAAGATTCTCCGATACAGACCTTATCAACTATGCAACTCTTAATTGTGGTGTACTATTTTCTTCCGATCCAAAGGAAAACAGATCGCATCATACTGGGAACTTTAGTTAGTTTTACTAGCGTCATTTGTGATATCATTTTTTATTCTACCAACAACATGGAAAGCTACACGTGGAAAGCATCTGTATGAATATCAAGCAAAAAAAAAACAATAATGAAATTGTTTAGCGTATATGATTGTTAAAAATGCTAACATTTTATCATTGTATAATTTTTAACCAGATGATTGACGCAATTTATTATCTTTGTGGAAATTTAATTGGAATTTATGCTCAGTTTCTGAGGGAAATTAATATTAGAAGAGCTTTTCTAGACCGAAGAAGATGCCTTAAGAGCACAATAAACAATAACATTGAAAAAGAGAGAGAAGTAATTAACATTTTAGCAATTAATTAATATTATTATTACTGTTGTATGAGTATACTTATAACGAGCATGTGATATTAGGGTCTTCGCTAAACTACTGTTGTATATATATTTCTTCATTGTTATCTCTAAATGTAAAAATGCTACATTTTGTGTGGAATTTTCAGGAACAACTCTTACAAAGTATACTTCCAAAGCACATATCGGAGAAAGTAAAAGAAAAATTGAGGACAGCTTTCGAATTGGTGAAACTACACAGAAACTCGACACAAAGTCGTAATGACAGTATTGTCCACATCAATGGGAATAAACCTTTTAGGTAAACTAGAAGTACATAAGCAATCTCTTCTCGTTTCGTTATCTTTAATTATTGAATAAACTTAACTTAGCCATTTTTTCAATTGATGTCATTTGCCTTGCAGTGATCTTTTTGTGGAGCGACACAGCAACATTTCCATACTGTTTGCGGATATTGTGAATTTTACTAAGCTGGCCAGTAAGTTAAAGGCTCAGGAGTTAGTGGAGTGCTTGAATGCATTGTTCCGTCAATTTGATTTAGCTGCAAAGGTAATACATGTTTTATGAATTTCAAATGTTAAGTATTCAGATTAAATACTAATATGCTATGTTTGAATGAATACATTACGTAAACCAGAGAGATGAAAAGTAATGTATATTTCGCCTGCTTAATATGGTAAGTCGGCAAAACACATTACATTTTTTGCATTTCTCTGACGTAACCTAACTGATAGGTCTCAAAATATTATTATCTTTTATAATTAATTGTTGATTATAGTAATATTATGATTAAAAAACACAAATATTTAATAAGGTAAAGTTTTAGTACGTAATGTACTTAAGTTTTGATATTAAATGTATGCGCTGCAGTTACGGCTACAACTACATGTACCTCTCATGAATGTATAGTAAATGTTTGCAAATAATAACCTTTCAATTCTAATCCTTTAATTCCAGAAGCAAGATTGCTTAAGGATTAAACTACTGGGAGATTGCTACTATTGCGTTTCATCGGAAGCCAAAAATTGTGTTGAACTAGGTTGGGATATGATTCAAATCATTCAAACTGTGGTGTAAGTTGTCACTGCCTTATCTGAAAATAAATAGTAATGTGCTTTGTAATCTCATCACAACATTTTGGTTTGATGAATTGCTTTTATAAACGTCATTTTATGATTTTTACAGGGAACGATATGAAGTTAATGTATCTATGCGAATCGGAATACACACGGGTCACGTATTTAGCGGCATAATAGGGATTTACAAATGGCAATATGATATTTGGTCCAAAGATGTAACAATAGCAAATTGTCTGGAAAGCAGTGGAAAACCAGGGCAAGTTTATTGGCAATTTAATTTCTTTGATGTCGAAACTCTTATCATTCAACTCGTTTTTATTTACTGGATAGATGTATTCACGTTTCAAAAGCAACTAAGGATTTTCTCGGGGAAGAATATAAATTCGCAATTGGCAATGGACATCTGAGGAATGATTATCTAAAGGAAAATAATATAGAAACTTTTTTTGTGACCTCAACGAAAAGATCTGAAGGATTATTCTTCGTAAGCAAAAACTTCAATGATAATTGCTATCACTCATATAAATTGTTCGTCTTGTTCTTATCAATCAAAATACCCAATGTAATGGACATTTTAAATTGAAGGAAGCAATAAAAGATCGAGATGTCCAGCAAGTAGAATCCGCTGATAAATCCCCTGAAATTCAGAATAGGAATAGTTGTGCCAATATTAATCTGCACGGGCATGGAGACATTTTTCCAGTACTAATACAATACAAGAAAATAACTATACACTACAAAAATTCAAAAGCAATAAATTCCAACTTTTCATGTTTCATTTGACTGTAGAATAAGCGTGCCTACACTGGTGGAGGTGATTTAGCATTGGACATCAGTACATTCTTGCATATACAGGAAGAGGTGGACCATCAAATGGGACATGCCATTGATAACATGCCATTCAAAAAAGCTATGTAATACCATTTCACATCATTCTTAAATCCTTAAAATTATGGTATTATAAAATTGTTATGAAATGTATATTTTAATATATTGAACAGTTACTGTTGCAGCCGTAAATCCGTAGGACAGAAAATGTATGAAAATCTCAGTCCAGTTTTAATGAATTTCGAAAGAATCTCATCTGAAATAGAGTTTCAAAATCAACATGACCCTTTGTTTAAATATTATGTGTCTTGTGCATTCGTTGTACTCATTTTCAAAGGAATAATGACGCTACTCTCTGAAAAGTAAGTAATAATTATACACACAAATACTTATACAAATGCTTCTGTAACTGTAAGTAATAACTATACACACAAATAGGAAATGTGTTTTTATAGATTTTGTATTTACTTTTACCTTAAGCACACACCCTGCATTTTGGATAGCATACGCTTGTGGGTTGTGCCTTATGACCGGTCTTACTTTGGTCTTGTGGACTCCTTATTTGTGGGATCGATTTAAGGATCCTCATAGAGATAGTATGAGTGATACAGTAATTCAGCCGAAGAATATAATCTTTAAAGCTCCATATTTCTTCTCTATTGCTGTAACGAAGTGTATCATACTCCGTACTGTTCTCTACATTTTCATCACACAACTGATTGCTACTTTTGCAGTAATAGACGTGGTAAAATTTTATTCATTTTTAAATTCAAATTGCATTTACAAATATGAAAATCATTGAAATCTCAGTAGAATTCTTCATATCTTCCTAATCGCATTAAAAACGCTTTTTATTTATTTATTTATTTTAAAGACATGGTGCAACGACAAAGAAGAATGCGGAAACAAAGCAGTGTGTTGTTCCCCGTGGGTAAGTTGTGTGGTTTTATTTAACTGCATGTATATTGACTTGAAGATATATTTAACACAATATTTGTGGTATTTTAGTATTTTACATTCAACTGTGCTTTAGCTCTAATGGTGGTCTACTCTTTTATTCGAATTCATTTCATTTTGAAACTACTGATTAGTATTTTGTCCTTGATTGCGTATGGGTTCACAATTTCAAGCTCCTACAGATTTGAAGTAAGTCATATTCTCCATTATTGTCTCCATTCTGTTACAAATAGAGAGTATGTGTTAATGTCTGTGAATTCTCGAATTGTCCCAAAAATATTCAACAAAAGTAAGTATTCTTAAAATCAATTGTGTATACATTTTCAGACTTCAGATGCAAGACTGAATGGAATTTCTGCCCCAACTGGTTCTGTACATTCACATGTTATATATCTCATCGCTATTGTTCTGCTGCTACATACAAGAGACAGACAAGTGAGACATTCATTAACAGACAAATCAATGTTCAACTGAATAAATAGTATTAAAATAATGTAAAATACCCATTGAAAAAATTGTATTTTTGGTATATTCATTCAGATGGAATATATCAATCGACTAAATTTCATATGGAAAAACAAGTTAAATGAAGAGAATGATCAAGCGTCAACTACTCATGAGATTAACAAAATTTTGATACAAAACATTCTTCCAATGGAAATAGGTAATATTTCGCTTACAATAATATGACGTAGTATTTTAAAGGAATGAAATTGATCACATCACTCGTTGTGTTTTTTTCAATCTACAGCTAATATTTATTTAGACCCAAATCGAGTGGGTGAAGGTGAAGGCTACTGTCGGCCTTACAAAAATATTTCTGTAATGTTTGCAACCATTCCAAATTTTATGGACTCGTTTTCCGACAAAGATATTGGCGATTGTGGTTATTTTCTCAAGATACTTCATGAAATCATTATTGAATTCGATCAGGTATGTTATGTTAATGAACCGAAATGAATGGATTATATCAAATGTGGATACACGTGGAAACTTTATTTTAAAAGCAATTATTTGCTTCGCAGGAATTATTAAACTTTGCAGATATTGAAAAGATCAAAGTTGTCGGAAGCACATATATGGCAGCGTGTGGATTAGAAGTTCAAGGCACGGGAAGACTCTCTGGAATATCTGGACCCTCTTCCCTTGCAGACACAAGTTTGATGTGGGTGCTACAATTATAATTTCATAAACATTTTATAACACTCATAATTCAAATAGACTCAGAAAACAATTGAAAACATTTGTTTCAGCCATTTAAGTTTAAGTAATTTCTGTGTGTATTGTTATTCTTAGGTCGACAGAAAGCCGTGAGAATCTCCTTGAGGTACAGGCTATGAAAACGCTTGTTAATCTTGTCAAGTTTGCTGCCTCGTTGATGGTTAGATTAGACGCTGTAAATATCGATGCATTCCAGAATTTTAAGCTGCGCGTTGGTTCGTTCATTTTCATTCATTTCATTACTATTGTTTCATTTAACAATCCATTTATAGCAATCAATAATTTAGATTGATAATTTTGTTAATTACATATTTGCCTAGGAATAGCGTGTGGTTCATTAGTGGCTGGTGTTATTGGCGCAGAGAAACCCATGTACGACATTTGGGGAGATACTGTCAATTTAGCATCTCGCATGGATTCAACTGGAGTAGGTGGAAATATGCAGGTATGAAAATGCTTTTGAGATCGTGAAATTATTTGCGTCATGAAAGGTCAATTGTGAAGTAAATAGTAATTTTGGATTTGTAGGTTTCCGCACAAAGTGCAAAACTATTGACTAGTGCAGGGGTAAAATGTTGTTACAGAGGAATCGTCAATGTAAAAGGAAAGGGACTGCTAAAAACGTATTTTGTTCCATTAACCAGTGACTATAAACTGATGACGACGGAAGATGCAACATCAACTGATATTACTCAAATGTGAATTTAAGCATTTATAACAAAATTTTGATTGTTTATATGCACAGTATAGATATTTGAAATTACCTTTTGAATTTTACCAATAGTATTGCCAATTTTTGAATATAAAATACACCTTCACTATAACATGCATTCTATTTGCATACAACTTATAATAAATGTTTAAATTAAATAATGAATTTACAAGTTCGGTGAGTGATGGATATATTTATTATTTATTTAGTTTTATTTGAACCAACTATCACTGATTTCAGTCACCCATAATTTTGAAGGTCAGTTCAGGTGACAAAGTACAATTTTCGAAAATGCCGAATAATAATACCTGTCCAGAGCTTAAGAACACAATAATTTCTAAAATAGTGACTAAAGAAGAATCGATAAAATTTTTTACTCATTGTACATTGTACAGAATGATCTTGACTGCGCGTACGTACACGTACGTGCTTTGTAGAAAACTGAGAACTAGCTGTTCTGAATTTTACTATTAGCAAATCATTAGTTTTTTTTCTTTACAAACCAGGCCACAGAATAATCTAATAATCGAAAAAAGATTCAGAAAAATACCTTATCTCTACCTACTCACTAACATTTAAATTGTAGACACTAATTTAGAGTAATATTGAACATCTAATACAGATAAATAAATAAAATTAAGAATACAGACTAAAGATATACGAAAGCTAAGACTGAAGTTATTGAAGCTCACAAACTAATATCAGCAGTAGATGATATTATGGTTAGCATTTACTTTATAGTTATGTAACATGTTACGATACGAAGAAAATTTTGTGGATCCCAGCCCTGATTTGGTTTAATTATTGGACAACCACCCCAACCCCAATTGCAATCCAATCATTACCTTTCGTTTACATATAATATAATTAAATTATGTATTAATTCCACAATTCCGAATGACTAATTAAAACTCGGTAATTCCGTCGCATGGGTATTTATTCCCTTTTAATGGGTCATTCAGTATATCTAAGTTACATACAATTTAAAATATTACGACGTTATTTTTCACTTAAATTGCGATTACAATTGTGAATTATCTGTAGCAAATATTCACTATCATGTGGAGCTGAAGTAAATATCGTTCCCACAAAAGAATGCGTACCCCACTTGTTATGAGATATCACTTTACAGCAGCCCAAGTCTTCAATTTTAAATCCAAGTAGACGATACCGTTCATCAGTTTCGAAAAAGGTTAAGTTTGTGTACTTGCTGAAAAAAGGTCTTCCCGATGTTGGCTCGATAAAATCAGCCCATTGATTTCGTCCTCTTAACTCTCCACACAAATTCTTAGCGGCAGTGATGAACTGTATATGGAAAAGTTAAGGCAAAAGTAATGTTAAATTAATTCATAAGGTACTGTGAAGAAAGCAATCGGCTTTACGGAAAATCTTTCTAAATACAATAACTACCGCAAATGTTCTAACAAACAGGTAAACGGCGGGTGGGGGTAAACTAAAAACACGGAAAAATAGTACACGGAGAAAGCCAGCTTTCACGTATGTAGTACAAGGTGAAATCATACTTTCACCGCGATCAGGAGAAAAAAATGTATAGCTCTGGTAGATCTCTGGTTTAAAATTACACAGTGCTTGAATTTTTACTAAACATCCCCAATCCCCGTGGTTTATTAGGCCATTTACGTACAGTGATGAATTTCAAAAGGAACTAACTGTAACAATATACATAACATAAATCATACGTTTTCCAGCAATTCGTCACGTTCATCTTCAACATCTGGGTTCCAAGAGCTCATATCATTTTGTGTTTTCTGGCACAATGTTATTGCAGTCAATGGTCCTTCCGATAGATTTAAAGATGGAAACAAGGGTATCATTTCTATATAAAAACAGAATACCATTTGTTATCTGCAATAACGTAATAAAAACAAAAATTTAAAAACATGCGAATTACCTAGGCGGAGTAGGCTAGGACACTCTTGCGCAATACACTCTAATGTATCTTCTGCAGTCCCATTAATGTGTTTTTCTAGCAGGCTTTCATCGTCCATTTCTTTTCTTTGAATTTCTTCGTGTTGCTTTAACATCTGGATGTCATTTGTTAAAAAAGATTATTAGTAGAAGTTTATAAATACAAACAACTATTACAGAGTATAATATATTATGTCAAAGAATAACTACATACATCAATTTGATGTTGATGATTACTAGGGGACTCATTTAGGTTTCTCCAAAACGCTATTTCATCTTCAATCAGCTTCTTATCGGCTTTTAATCTTTCAGGCGTAGGCGTCTCCCCTTTGGATTTCAAATCTGTATCAATGGCGATGTTTCCTGGCAGTGAAAATCTTTTGTCTTTTTCACCGAGGCAGCCAAGACTATCCGGCCAAACTGTTGAATTTTGTTTCTCTGTTAAAACAATATATGACAGTCAAACTTATATTATAACATGTCAATTTGTTTGTCCTTATTGATAAAGTTTACACTAACAATTATAATTGTTAATTACCGATCTGACCAAAAAGTACGTGCTCTACGTATGTATTTTTGCTGCGCCAACCTTGCTTCGAATAATCCCTTTGTTGAAGTGTGTCCTGTGTGTCCGTTAATCGTCTTATACCTCTGCTAAAGCTTCCTAATTGTTTAGCGTTACGTGAGAACAGCTAGAATTGAAAAAATAAAATAAAACTGCACGTGTTTTGTTAGTTCAATTAGCATTATTACGAAAAAGTGTGTCACACAAAGTTCATATATTATATAACTTACTCGATTGGCCATTTGTTATTATGCACAAAAGGCAAATGACCCGATATCCAATATAAGAGAAGAAATTGGTTTGGTTGAGGTTGCCTTAATTATAATATACGCAAAGACATCAATTTTATTTATCAGTTCACGTTCATCCTAAAGAAGTATAAATTAAATCACGATTAGAAAGGCTTTAGTATACAATCCATGTTATTTAAAGCATTTTTGTTCTTGTTGGTATATTGTATATCTTATGCATGTAAACATGTACTGAAGTGCAAAAGTCTTTATAAGAACCTTATAAATGCAAAAAACTCAATTGCGACATATTAATTTATTATATATGAAATGCCAACAATGAACAATGATGATAATAAAACTGGGACTTGTAAATGAAAAAGTAATTATAAATTATTACATTACAAACTCTTGCATTATTCCTTATTCTATTATTACTATCCGTAAAATAATTCGATCTAAACAAAACTAAACTTAACACTGCTGATGATTATGAGTTGAATTGCTAACTTGACTTTATCACACTTTTCTTTACGCACATTTATTTGTCTGCCACTGCCCGTGTTTTGGTAATTATAAACAAACCTTAAGTATGAATGTTGATTAGGATGTTAGATGTTAACAGTTGTATGTATTTAATGAGCAATAATAAATAACCTTCATTACATATTATGATGTAATCTGGCTAATTTGGTTACCATTCGTACGAAGACCTAGTCCCTATTGGGTTCATTCTTTTTGATTACTTAACAAACTTTAAAAGATGAACTAATCAACTAACTATACGAATTTAATTGCTTAAAACTTACCTCATGCCATTCCACAATTCCTCACGTACGCAATGATTAACTAATTAAGTCAATATTTACTTCTACCACTTGCACTTTTATTACGCAACAAATTGTGAACCAACTTAAATTTTGTATCCAATTGGTGAAAGGCCGAAGTGGCGCCAGCTGTATGGCAAATTTTAAACAGCGACGCACATGACTTTCTTCGTTATATTTTTGCTCGGAGTCTTCTGACAGATTTCGTTTTTACTTTGCTTTCACTGCTATTTATTTATCGGGCAAAATCGGGATTCGGGAATCGCCGAATTAAATTTGTTCGTGTAACACTGGAGAAAGTGGACGTACACAAGTAAAAGCACCATATTATTATAAGAATATTGCTTCGTACATCACTTGTTAGTTTTAGTTGTTAAGTTTCGATCGGAACGGAAGTTTCAGAACGGAAGTCTGAGGTCTAAAGAACATCTGAAGAAGTCAGTGGCTCATGGCTGAGATTTTTGTTCCCTTCCTCCATCTCTTCACTAATAAAGGTCTTGTCAGTGATTTCAGGTACAATAATTTATTCCATTTCAGTATGTTATTTTATGTGCATATATTTAACTCAACACTGTATTTGTCGTCATTAAAAAACAATAACTTACTGTATTTTGTATTCACATTAGGTTGTTTTCTTTACCATATAGATTACAACAGATGTACAACTACTGACTGTAGTACCTGCTTCGAATCGATGACCTTTGAGCCCTTTGTTTGTGATATCATAAATCGTGAAAAGTAGTATTTTATTATTACTTCTTCATAACGTAATCTGGTGTCCGGACTCCTCATAGTTAACGAATAGGATCATTGTTGAATGGGTCAAAAACGGAAAGAAGCCGTTTAATTAAGGAAATCTTTCTCCGTGACTTAAGTCCTGCTGTAAGTTGGTCCAGCTGTGTTTTGAAAAATCTGGTTCATTGCATGAACCGGGCAAACAAAAATTTAGCCAAGTGTCAATCTGTTAATAACTTCACTCATAAGAAGCTATATTTTCAACTTTCACATATCGATATATTATAAACTATTGCTTTTTAATGTTTTTAGGCTTTAGGCGTGTATTCTGTTTGCTGTTAAGGACAATTCTGCAACGGCAACGAAGAAAGCATCTGGATATCGAAAATACTGAAGTTAAAGCAACATAGTGTGATACGAGTTATTGGCATAAAATTGTCTTACAATGCCTTCGCGAGCTGAAGAGATTTTACAAGGATTCAGAATGTAAGATTTTTCTTTCATATAAATTTTAGGGAAGAATGACTCGAATTAGTGGAAATTGTATTTTGTTTTAATTATAATTTATGAGAGAACAATATATTTATGCAATGCACTCATTTTGTTTCGCAATTGGCACATGTTATGTTAATTAGATGTAAATTTCTGTGTGCCATTATAAATTGGTGGGTGCAAATCTGTATGAATTGAATTGGGAGAATTCGGGCTGTATTATTTTCTGGAGATATCTCTTGATTGATGATTTTCTTATCAATCATTTTCATTCAACGATTTCATGATGAATAATTTATTTTTAGAAACTGGATGAAATTGCGAGATTCGGATACTGGAAAAGTACTCTGGGAAGGCAACGAAGATTTGTAAGTATAGATTATGTGCGATTTCGACTATAGCTTAGCTTAGCCATTAATATAATTATACTTGGTTTTATTACTGCATGTATACAGTTTGAAAAACAACCGAAGTTGATGGAATATTAGAAATACGCATTATTACAGAAGCTTTTTATTCCGTCTAAAACGTTAATTCGTTTTGGTCGTGTAAAGAAGCGACGCATGAGAAACTTGCAACAGATTTACTGTAAATTCGTAGAGTAGATATATGAATATTGATATGGAGTAGCAATAGATACTTTACAAGTAGTAACATCACACACTGTAGATCCTGAATTCATATTAAATAGCTAATTCTATGGCTTGGGTAACTTACTTCATTCCAACTATTCCAAGTTACTTACTATTGTAATTATGTATCAAACAACCTGAAATATCAGAGACACGCTATTTGGAAGACAGGAGATAGTCGTTAAGTAACATTGATAATGATAATCAATAAGCTGATTACTGCCTATAGATCTTTACCGGACATGGAGCACGAAGCCAGGGTTCCCAAGATAGTACTTCAATGCCGAGCTGTATCACGAGAAATCAATTTTTCGTCTGTAGAGCCAATGGAGAAATTTCGAATCGAGCAGAAAGTTCTTTTTAAGGTAATTGGAACGGCCCCTACTTACAAATGCTTACTCACAGTCACAATTACAAGTCCCATGCAATGACACAAAATATACCTGTTTTGTGTTTTGTGTGTAATTTAACGATTACTTATTATTACGCAATCTTCCACAGGGCCGTTGTATTGAAGAATGGCGTTTTGAGTTTGGTTTTGTCATTCCGAACTCAACAAATACTTGGCAAAATTTAATTGAAGCAGCCCCAGAGTCTCAAATGATGCCAGCTAATATTCTAAAGTAACAACCTAAATAACTACTAATATTATATATATCCTATTCCATTGTAATGCATATATTCTATTTGGAAAGTAGATGATAATTGTCTTTGTTTGTCATTTCAGTGGAAATATCGTGATTGAAACCAAATTTTATGATGACGACTTTCTTGTGTCAACATCTAATGTTAGGGTGTTTTATGTTTGAAGCAACTATATTCGAATTTCGTAAAAATTCCATATGAGCGCATGTAGGTATTTATTTCATTTTCATTCCTACTTTTCACTTTTATGTGTATCTTAATGTATACCTCAAACAATTATGTAATTCCTAGTCGAATTAGAATTTGTATTTTGAATAGTAGTGTTGTGAGTAGCAATAGTAATCCTCCATGTGGAATTCCGTTCAGTTATTCTACAAAAATTAGGTTTTGTTTTTTTGATATATTCAAAACTAAAACTAATTTATAGCAAGTTAGATAAAGCTCTGCTGTGCTCTGTCTTAGTTTTTTTGGAAATGTTTTGCTTTTACTGTTGTGTGTAGTACGCAGTGCTCGTATTTAATGAACATATTTTCAAAGCTAGTCCACAAAGTAAAAGTATGGTACATTCATTGTATTTAGCCATTTCAATGCAAATTATGATTCAAAGAGAAATGAATTACTCAATGATGATAGATTACTCAGACTTCTATGACTTCTAATAGAACGGTGCTTGAAACTTTCCCTCACTTTAGGAGAATCTACTAAAAGAACCCTCTTTAACTTATCGTTCTGCAAATAACTCGATCTGTTGCTAGAAACACTACTACTATTACATATTCCGCCAGCATCGTTTTAGATATCTACCAAACATTTGTAGTGTTGTAGTTTTTCTTGCTTTGTGGAAGCAAAACAAAAGAAAATTAATATTGTATATAAATAAGTTATAACGTGGTTGGCAGTTAAGGTGAAAGTATGACTGCTAAGACCATTAGATGAGAATTATGTGTCTAGAATAATGGCTGAAATTTTTATAGCATGTATGTACAATTAATTATTGTCAAAAGGTTGGTAAATAGCAAGTCTATATGCCTACCTTATTCATATAATTCATTAATTCATATTATTGTTTATATTTACACCTAAGACTTTATTGGTGAATATTTTCATTGATTTTATTCAGACAAATAAAGCATGCCGTTTGTTCTACATATCCGATAAGAACTGTTCATAATATTTATTTCGTGTATGTAATCAATGTTCATCGTCGAATTATTTACACTGAGGTATCTAACTACTTGGCTATAGTATTTTACACATACAACGCTATCATTGAAAACTATGTAAAGAATATTCACGAGCTCTATTCTCATGAATCAATTCCTCTTGCTTCGCGAATCATGTCACTCTCTTCTTTTCCGTATCTAATATATTTTCCAACAATAGTTGGCATAGTGTAGTAATTAGGATAGTCACCTCTCTGTTCCATTAATTTTTCAACCCGCTGGGCTAATTTCCTGCCAAAAACAAGATTAAAAATACCATTAAGGTTTAGTTAGAACATTTGCAATTTTCTTACTCCAAAAAATATTTTTTATTCGTGTAATTCCTCAGATTTTCTGACATACCTCATACGCTGCTTTTCCGATTCTTCTTTCATGTAGTGCAAATTCCTTTCATAATCCTGTTGATAGCTGGTTGTGATGTACCGGGCAATGAATCTAGATATTGGATGCTAAAAATGTGTCCTTGAGGTTAGTTGAGTATGTTTAAGTTATAGTTTCACCTTTAAATGCATTTTTCAGATCTTACTTTGTAATATTCCCAGTATTTTGGTTCGTATCCTTCTGGAAGTTCAGCTAATTTTGCAGGGCCGATAAATACATTGGCATAGAAAACAACGGCCAATCCAGGGATCAAACCAAGAAATATGTAAAAGTGGAGCACATCTTTGTATCTCTGCCATTGGAACTTGGATGGAGTGATGACCATGTGGGACGGACCATGACCGAGACCATGACCGAGTTTATGGTAATTATCGCCACCAAACCTGGTTAAACCTATAAAGCGACCAAATGTAGTTATGAAGGTACCTCTCTCCGATACAAAAATGTCAATTCGAAAACAAGGACTCCATAAAAACCAGTTTCCGGGTTTACTGGATCATACTGGGCACTACATATCTACTACACATGCACATTAGTGAATTAATTGTAAATAGTTTCAATTTATTTTAACTTAAACTTACTTGTTGTTAGAGCTCGAAAAGCTGGACTACTTTTTACATTTGAGATGGTCGCCGACTTTAATCCAAGTCCAACGGCATTTCTTAAAATGCTCAAAACCGTCATCTTTCCTTAAGGGCGTATCTTTTCTGATCTAGAAAGAATCAATAAACAAAAGTTAATTACAGTTTCTATTTTAGTAACTGCATGTTTACTTCCGTTTTTGCCACAACACTAATCTGATTACACACAAATAAATACATAAATAAAAACAACTGTTTATTTATGCTAAGCTAAAAATATATTTACCCTTGTAGAATAAGTTAAAAATATCACAACACAAAAATAATTAGTAATTTCGTAATTTGTGCAATTATGTTCAGTGAATGTTTACGTATTATTTCTACATAATAATAATTATTATTATTTTAATTCAAAACCTACCTGCCAAACTTCCCCCTGATCCTTATGAGCCAGACCCTTTCGAAAATACCCGCTTTTTACTTCAAGAGTGTGATTCTTGTGCTCAGTATTTAACATGCCTATGTTCCTCGTCAAGTCATCGTCCGTCAAGTCGTGAAGAAGTTTCAGGTAACCCCAAATTGAATATTTCGTTCATTCATTCGTTCCGTGATCCGGGTGATCCTATATAAAATCCTAATCCTGGGCACTGGATTGACTGGATAGATACAACTTTTTGCAGTTAATAGTTTTTGCGGTGCATTTATCTTTACTTTGCACTGATTGATGATACAAACAAGTTATGTCAGTTGAAAGTTTAATTAATGATTTCTTTTTAAAGATTTTGAAGTATTACCACTATAACTATTCTTTTAATCATTTCGTTAATTATGTACATCCTCCGGCGGAGGAGGAGGAATGAAATAACCGATTATAGTATGAGAGTTCAACTCATCATACTCTCAGGAACAATAATCTTGTTGAAAACCATTTTACTTTGAAAATATATTATAAAAGCATACCACATACGTAAAAAGGTGGTGCCTTATTACCTATTGCTTTTGCATGTTTGAAGAATCATTTATAAATACAGAAGTACACAAAGCTTCTATATATTTTCACTCTGTATCTTATACAGGAAGTATAAAGTGCATAGGTCGTCTTATTTAATGTATTGATTTGATATATTATTGTATGTTTATAAGTATAGCATGATAGCTATGTGCAGAAGAAAGTTTCTTACGAATACCTCACTGCAGCTAAATTGTTGGTGACTATTATGATTATTTACAAAGCTGATATGTAGCTGATTATACTTTACAATGAAACTAAAACTTTTTCCGTTGTACGAAATTATGCTGTTTTTCAAACAAACATTCTTTACGGATAATCTATATTAAAATGGCTGGATAATGCGGATATTGCACCTGCGATTGCATAACTATTTTGCTAACAAATATTCCGTGATGCTTTAATGACATTATTTCAGTAGTAGAGTGGAAACCAATATGCGGGTATCAAAAAACTGTTCCCGTAGTCTTGTCATCGATTCGGTCGATTCCATCAGTCAGTATTGTGAATGGGAAAAAAATTCTGACGCAATAAGCTATTCACAATACTTTCCTGCAACTTTCTCCGAACTATTAACTTTTTCTTTTTCATGAACTCACTTACCATACTCATACTACTTCGCAGCTCTTTTCAATGTATTTGGCTTCTTTTTTTAGTTATTCCATTTTCATTTGCTACTGTCGTGCTTTCTTCTTTGACTTGTGAGTAGTATGTACCGTATTGGAAACTATTCGCGTGTGTAAATATTGAAATCACAAAATTCATATAAATCCTGTTCCAGTAATAGGTATGCAACACTTTGCAATACACTTTACAATTTGCAATACTTTGCAATACTTAATTCAACACTTATAGTATAATGTTCCAATCTATTAATGTATGTAGAAAGTCTTATCGATAAATTACAGCTATGTCACTATTGGTTGATGAAAGTAATCTTTTATTACTTTCCTTGTACTTATATTATAGATAGGTTGAGGCTATTATTGCATTAGTAGCTATTTGTGATTGAAATGTTTAATTAAAAACTAATCGTGTGTGCACATTCATGCTTGTAAAATATTTTCATATCAACTACAGTTACAAGCATTTAAACATTTTAGCAAAATAATACAGGTCTTTTTCAGGACAGAATTGTCAATCTGTCTGTATGTCAATATGTCGTAAAAGGGATATGAAACAAACTAATCTAATGTTTATCCTTCGCTGCTTCGATTCTCTTGTTTATTCTTTTATGCCCTAGAAAAGTGCTTACAAATTGGCAATACAATCTTTGTGAAAAGTTTAGCTATTTGTCTATTTTTGGCATATTATTAGTAAACAGACATTTTATAAAAGCATTACAGGTGATTGTGAACTTATACTTGTCATTCTAAAATACAATTTTTGCAAGTCATTCGCTATGGGATTGCAGTGTGTACCTGTTGTTCTGCTTGGGAAAGGGAAATGAGATTTCGTTTGAAGTACTTCTTGTTGAACGCTGTCTAAACAACTTCGCAAACAGCTTTTACATAAAATATCATGAATAAGAGTGATGTGGTTAAGGAAAGCGAATAAAGTAGCGTTCAGTTTTACTATTTGTTGTAGGTGTATTGACGCTTCTTGTACTACTTTCTCCGGTGAGTGTTGTATGTATAGAGCCATTTTCTTGCGAATATCTAGCAGGGTTTGTTGAAAAAGCAATATACACAATATTTATGTGAACATGAATTGAACTTCGAACACATTCGTATTACATTTTATATTTTACTACCTCACAATTCTGTCCTCACTATCAGCTATTGCAACTACTGGGAATCGCTAGTTCAACAACGTTATTACGCTGATGTAAAAATCTGGAAAAAGGAAGAACTATACATATGCAAGAGTAAAACTATATATAAAATACAATACAAATCCAATATATATAGAGACATGTACAGATGAGAGTAAACGTTCAGCAGACAAATAAATATACCATAGAAGGATTTCAAGAAAACAATATAGGAAGAGAAAGTATCAAAGATATCTCAAGGGCACCAACTCATTTCATTTCTAAAATGCATTTCCAGTCTGGCAAGAAATCTAAAAAATTCTCAATAAAAAACAAGAGGTGGGTCTCCTACGGAATACAATTTCTCATTTTGTTGAACAATGTATTACTACATTACGATACAATGGCAATACACACACTGCAGTATAATATATCTTTACACGATTTACTGCAGTCCTCCAAACTAATTTTCTATACCCATTTCAACATTTCATAAGGCAAAGCACAGTGATAAAAAATGTTAAAGAAATAAATTGCTACAACTTCCTACATTTCATTTCATTCATTAAAGTGTACCTGAAAGTTTGCGGGAAGCTTATTCATAGAAACTTGAGAAGTGAATTGATGAGATTCTCAGGTGTGAAGTCTCTCGAATGTCGACGTGTAACGTATAAATATAATTCTACTGCAAATACGTTTAAATATATCATATTCCATTTAACTATCTGAAAGTTGAGAATATATACTGACACTTATAAGGTATATACCATGAAGCTATATAACAGTAGCAATTCCGTTCTGCCGAGGCTATTACTAACTCCGTATAAATAGTTTTCAAGAATTTCGCTGTCAAATAACTTGAGAATCCAGATTATTACTTCATCCTATTCGTTATAAACTTATGTTATTCATATTCAAAGGTTTCACACTTGGTTACCTTTCACCACTTTCTCTTAGGAATGGCTCACAGCCAGAATTAAAATTAGACTTGAGTCAAATTTCCCCATCTCATCTATTTCTGTCATAGTTATGAGATTTGTCTCTTTACCTTCCTCACGCACGTTAAACCAGCCATTGTGTCTTTTAGATACAATTTCCCAGGCGAGATATTACAGTCTCTGCCACGTATTAAATTTACTTACCAATCTCTGACTCGACTGCTATAACAATCAGCGTGGTATTTCATCAAATTTAGTATTCAACTGCTTAATTTAAAACCGAGACATCGTGAACGAAGCTTTAGAGCTATCCCACTCTATTTAAATGTTTTCCATTCACCATTCAACCTCTTTAATATAAATTGTTCCATATATACAAATCATTATAATCCTATGTATAGACTGTGGCTATATCACTTTGTATTTATTATCTGCACATTCGATTGGATTTCATTGAAGTTCTTTAAATTTAGAAGAACTCCAAGTTGTAAGTATAGATCTATAGTATTTATTAATATCAAGCCACCTGCAACAAATGTTGCAGTTGTGTTTGTCCCATAGTTATATAGGTATAGCATCAGAAATGTTTTTTTTTTGTAGTTGCCAATATTGTATTTTTATTAGTATGTAATGACGGTAGTTAGGGATGGATATAGGTGTGGTCGTTTTTATCTGGTCGATGCGACAGAAAGAGACAGGCAGAGTTTACTAAACTCTTCAGTCCGTTTTGTAGGTTGAGAAAGGCATGAGTTTCTCATAGTTGTGTGAGGGATTCGAGAGATTCAGCAAAGGCAGCTTCAGTTTCAGTTGTCATGTCAGTCCAAGAGACGGGCAGACAGATAGATCTTCACATCTAAAGCTTTTCCATTCTTTATTTGGCTTTGGTACATGCTTAAAAGTATCTCAGTATCTATAATGTAGAAATATTGCAGCTTTGCTCCATTTATGCCCGTAAAAATACGTGAGTGTATGTCTCAAAAACTCTAGTGCTGCACTACAGCTCAGTATTAAACTGAACTGAATTGAAAGGCATTTCTTTTACAGTAATATTAGTAGTGTAGTGTAGTGTGTGTGTGTGGTGGCTGGCATGGTTTGGTATGTACATGTAACCCAAGCTGCAAGCTTTACTGGGTTTTCCACACCGACAAATTCATTGTTATGGGAAAATAACATGCGCTCGACACTTTTGTCAGGACAGAGAAGAACAGCAAAAACAGAAAGAGACTTGAAAGAGCCAGAGACAGGTTTCAACTGAAGCAAGACTGCTCTGACTGATTGCGAGTTAGTAAGAGACTCGGTGGTGGGACTTGGTTCGTTGGCTTGACTGGACTTCCAGGATTCTCTCATACAACCCAATACACACTTCTATATGTCTCTGCATCTCTCACAGCAGAGTTTATCTGGAGACAGAACGAAGAGATGACGATACAAACATACCATGCCATTCATACACACAACACACACCTACCACCGTCCGTAACAGTAGGAGTCCATTCCATAGACCATGAAGTGCAGCTCTCGGATGAGTTTGAAGAAGTTGTGTCGTTTTGTTTTATACAACGGTAAGTAACTGCATATATAGAAAACTATGCGGCAGTAGTAATACTAGTACATCGTAGTGTCTACTTACAGTTATACAAACGGATAGAGCTAAGCTATACAGATCCTATCTCTGTACACTAAAAGACAAAATACAACTGTCTTTCCTTAGCTACTGCTGTGCATATAAACTATCGCCGCTACTAAAGGAGGGCATACCTTAACCGACTAAGACCAGTCAAACCAGAAAAGCAGTTTAGACCTATTTTTGCAATGTCTGTGTGGCAGCAGCGAAGAAAGTAACAAAAGGGTGTCTGTTCTTTACTAAGACTGAGTGAGTGACGAGAGAAATGTATAAGTAGATATATCCTGTCTGTGTGTAGTACTTGGTAATGTGTTAGTCCACGGAGCAGTGTGGCTTAGAACTGTTCTTTAGTCGAGAAGAAACAATGTGAACCACACCGAGGCGGTGCAATGATCCACTTTACGTATCTAAAAGACTAGAACGAATACTACTACAAGTACATGGATAAAATTGCTAAATCTAAACTGTACAGTTTCGCTATAAAGATAAGACACATTTATTTACCCTGCTAAAGTAGACACTAGACACCGTATACCCTCTATGAGCTTTAAGCTGTGTGTGTGTACATTTTCCACACTTAAACCTTAAACACTGCTCAGGCACGCCAGGTAGATATCGTGATGCTTGTCGTATCGTGGTGGCTATGAAGACACAATATAATCTACCATGGACGTTTAACGGTTCTGTGAATTGTAAAATTTTCACGCACTTTTTCACATTTGTCTTCTTTGTAGAGGAAATGAGTTGGCAGAGGAAACAATGCAGTATTGAGTCATGTGCTGCTGTGAAGCAGAAAGTACAAGACAAGACAGTTCGTCTTAATTTACTACTAGCTCTTTGTACAACCATTTCATTTGTACTACAAAGTTCTCTTATATAATTATGTAAGTACACGTGCTATACAGAACGTAGCTCACTACTACAATCTCTACTATACTGTACACGAGGCAGTGTTTGTTGGAAAAGTAAAATGTATCCATGTAAAAACCTGAGTCAATTCGGTGCTCCCCGTGTAGCCTTTTAAACTGAAAGAAGAAATAATGGATTTTTGATGGTGGCACTACTCTAATGGAGAAATGCGTCAGTCTCTCACATCATTTTCTAATTTGAACTGATGCAAGAGTAGTTTGGGAGGCTACATCATCGCTCCTTCCTACTACTTCTCCAGAGCAATACTTGGAACGCTATTTTTTACTTTCTCCATTTTGATCATAATAATTTACTACTTTCATACCATCGCATCACGCAGACCAGATCCACAAGGTTATTATTATTAGTGTATCTATTATAAACACCTTTAGTATAAGAATGACTGTACTGGGATAACATCCGACCGAACAAAAGTTCACATGTCAGAGTTGGATAATAAAAAGATAGTATCTTACATTACATTACATATATGAGGAGCGTATATGACTATGACATGCGGGTTATGTGTGGTTGATGCATGCAGTGCCGCCTTCTTAGGCATTTCGGGACATAATCTCATTTTATTACGGTTTTTGTGTACATGCACACAGGGAAACGTTTGTGTGTGTCATTTGTGTGTACTCCAGCTTATAATAATAAAGTTATCCATTGTGTAGGATCAGCCTTACCGTTAAAGAATATAATATATTTTGTTCATCATCCGTGCGCTTGAATGTTTGTCATTTATTACACATAGAATATACAGAATAGATATTAAAACTGGGAGTCAACATTAAATCTAGCATTTTAATCATGTCTGCTCTGCACTAAAGTAATGTAAGTGTGTAACTTGTGTTTTATGATTCTCTGAGAGATGACTTAGTCAAAAAGTTAGAGCCGTAGACAAGTATAAAAGCAATACGGGTGGGGGAACGAGTGAAGAGCGAGACAAAAGACGACTTTGTCTCAAACGGTTACATTAGATAGCGAAGGGAGCGCGATCAGAAACAATTGGGTTAGTAAAGTGTAACAGAACGGATATTCTTTACTGTGCACATTACAATTACGGATTTATGATAGAATGATTGCGAACATGAAGGAGAAAGCTGCATTAGCAAGTACAAGCTGGAAAGGTAATTTTGAAACACAGAGCTGTACAATGAACTGAGTGAATGAGATGAAAAGTGGGCGTTGTCGGCAGTATCTGTCAACCCTTTTCATTCTCCTTGCAATAAACTCAAGTGCTAGTTACCAGAACACACTCCCAGACTACTCAATGAAAATACATTTTCGTCTTTTATAAGACCGTCCGTAATTTTCTTTGTCTCCTTCCTGTACTGCATGTCTCTGAGTTATTGCGGGCCACACTCAAGTTCAATATAAACCACCTCGTCTTGCAGCTCTTGCCTCTTGCCTTCGGGAGAATTCCTCAATCCTAATAATAAACGAACAAGATACACAGGGTGATGTGGAAAATACAATTGCAAATATTCGTTACATGGGACATAGGAGTGCTTACAAAGCTCAGTTCTCATAAATTAACAGTTTGTAGTTTCAAAATGTGTTTACCTAGCTCATTGGAAACATTATTTGCATTTTTTCAAGACAAGATATTTGCCCTGCGTCATTGTTTATTTATTTATTAACAAATTCTAACGAATTACCTGATTAACAAAATTCTAACGAATTTCCTTTTAACCTTCCACCTATACGTTAATATACAGAAATGATTATTTTGTTCGAACAATTTTACAATAAAGGTTTTTATCTAACTCATTTTTCAACACTGAAAATATATCGGTATAAAATTATTGTGCTTTACTGATTGTAAAGTATTTTAAAAAAGCACATACATGTACAAAAAATGTTAATGAAATTTTTTTTGCAATATTGGCTTTCAGTTCAAAAACAACTTGCTGTAGAAATTTAGATAAGTAAGGTGAGCATTTATCTTAAATCGGGATCCTTACCTGCTTTTGCGTAGGAGAGATCCGCTGACATTTTCACATTTCATGTTTTCGCAATTATTCAATTTAAAAAGAAAGCATGCGTGGGCTTCACATGAAAATACACTTTTGCCGAAGGCTGGATATAAACTGAACATAAAAATCGAATCGTTGTTCTATTTAAAATATCTATAGCTTTCAGTTTTCATATCTGTTCCAGTAGGTAGCTAAATATAACAGTTACGTACAAATGTGGAAATCGCAAGAGATGGGTGAAACGAGCATTGGTTATTGTCAAAATTTCTGTGTAGGCATCGTATACAGAAATAACATTTTGCAAAAATTCCATTTTGAGCTTTGTTGGGCACGACAGCTATAGTTTAGGAAAATTACTAACACAAAGCAGGTGTACAATTTGTGAGCATAGTCTCAAAATTACTGCTGGAATGAGTGCTGCAGAATGAACGGTGTATTTGTTTGTTGTCTTCGTAATGTATTGAGTATTCGCTTAAACTGTTTCTATATATTACAAGCATTGCTTTATAGTCTGATCAAACAACTGTTTGCATTCATGCAGTCGCTATATATACTATTTCGAAGTAAGTAGAAACTCAAGAACTTTATAGCTAACCTTATTGTATTCTGAAACTACCTCTACTAGAAATGAACACCGTCATTCTCCAGTTCTAAGTCTGCCATGGATAATATTCTTTGCACCGATTCGGGTGCGAGTGTATAAACATGCATAATAATATTTTCCTATTTCTATGATACTTTCATGGTTTCAATACTATATCGCTTCCTTGATACAGACTTATTGTTAGATGTAGTTAAGCCATTTAGTTGTAGCTACTTGCATCGATCTGCTGGCAAGAGGCAGCCGTGTACAACTGTTTATAATTGAGAAGTTGTTTTTAATTGCGAACATGTCATGGGATATGAGTATATGAATTGTATCAATGTTTTTGTTTACAATTTGGTGCATAAAGACCAAAACTTGGGTTCCTACGCATGTATAAAGCAAATATAAAATTTCGCATAATAAGTAAATAAGTTTACAGTTTACATCTTGTTATGTCAGCGAAACCGTGTTATGATACTAGGGGTGGGAGAAAGTAAGGAAAATTAGGAATTTCATATGGGGAATAATATTTTTTTTACTTAAATATAATTTTAATAGATAATAATTTGTTATAGTTATGTAAATTCAAGTTTTTAGAATCGCCAAAAGGGACTTAATTTGAAACCCGAACTCTCAGCAAGCCGAATTTAAAAAATATATATATTAATTAAAATGGTCTTTCTTCTGTCACTTAGTTGTGCAACGTATTTACATTTTACATAACAGATAAACCTGCAAGTTTTACACCGGTTCACTGTTTCGGCACTTTAATCTCCCATGTCAAGAATTATCATGAGTTTTGCTTATGAGAAGTTTCTCTCCTCAATTACTTTGGGTGAACACTGTACATTTTCTATAATCGACAAGAGTAAGTTGGCAGCATAATGCTATCTGTATTTTACACTGTGCTCATGCATACACCAACTTTCTATGCAGTTTACATAGCCACTTTCTATAAGCAGTGAAAGCTATTGGGAAGTTTCACAACTTTCGCTCTGTAGAGAAAGCAAAGTTTTTGCATAATCTTTTGTTGACTCACACTCGTAAAAAATGCTTCAACGTTTCATTGTTACCAATGAGCCAAATATAGTTTGAATGTTTGTTTACATAAGGGATTTATACTTATACCAAATTGCAATGGATAATACAAGTTGGAGAATACTTAGTGATCATTACTAGGTACTTAGAAGACTGAAAAGATAATCGTATTTCATACCAAGTTACCTATACGTGAGCTTTGCATAATAGTAGTAGTAAGTAGTACCGTAAATACAACGTAAATTTAATTCACTCACAATTTTTAAATCTAAATTATCATAATATTTAGACTAGCCTTTCTTTTACATTGTTACTACACTTAGACTTGTAAAACACAACACAGTATTCATATTCATATACTTAACTCAAAAACATTTTCATGCATTTTATGTTTCATTGACGGACAAATTAAAAAATTCATGCCAAAAGTACAGTTGAGTTACGAGCTGGCTTGAGTCTCTAAAAAGTATGTACCTACAAAAAGTAATTATATGCCCAACAAGGAAGTAATTAATCTGATTGTAAAATTTACCAGGTAAATGTACAAATTCTTGTCTGAAAATTTTGGGAGCATCTATGTATTGTAATACATTGATTGAATTTTTTGGGATTTGACCGTATGGGTTGAGTGAGTGAGTGAGTGAGTCTGGGGAGAAAGCAGAGAAATCGAGTGAGAGTCATCTGCACATGCTTTCAGCACCCGTTGCCCGTTATACCCACCGAGCTAACACATCGGACCGGGAACCTACATTACATAAATGAATCTAGGTATAGGTAGGAGTAGGACAGAGTATTTGACTCATCTTTCTTCTCGCTCTCTTTCTTCGGTGTGTGTTGTTCCTTGAAGAGAAAGTAGTACATGGAGTAGTGTGGTGTATAGAGGAGAAAGTAGTCGACTCCGGTTGAAAACAGAATAGTAGAGACGGATTGAAAATACCCGAATCATTGCACTCCTTTCACAATCACATCTGCTCTGCTCTCTCGTCCACCAGAACTCCCTCCTACTACACAACTACTACACGGAGTCAATGTGAATACTAACACAACGATGCAACTGACGTGTATAATAAATGCTCTGTATAGTTCCCATATATTTTATATCCGTGTAGTGTTCAGATGTACGTTTCGTACCTATTGTGCTAGTTTGGACGTCCACGATTTCAGTTTTTCCGTGGTCGGATTTCTCCGGGTGGGATGCGCACTACTCCGACACAGTTCTCTGCTCTCTCATTCTCTTTTCCCTCTCATCTGCTCTAGTTCTCTCTCAGTTCAATTCCAATCCCGACCGTCAACCCATCAGGTCAGGTCCCACTCCACGTCCAATCCAATTCCAATCCCCACTATACAAAAACACACATTTGCTCCTACCTTTATTTTCACCACTGTCAACTCAACCAAGTTCCGGGCATAGCACACCGAAAAACACCGCACCGCTACAACAAATACGACTGCTACACTTCTAATACCAATACTCCACTTTACTCACTCTGTCTCTGTACTGTACTGAATTTTTACTGTTCCATTTCACAAACAACGAGCTGTTACACCCTGCAGCAAACTTTCACTCAGCATTTTTCCAGTGCTCCTCTAAACACGTGAACATTGTGACACTTTTCAATTCCAACAATAACAGCTGCAACTTCTGACTTGTTTTCCTCCAAGACTATACAAGCTAAAAATATAATACACTTACTTTCCCAGGTACTAACAGCAAAATCTCCGATACAAACGAAGAATAATAACCGTGTTACGTCTATTGCGATACACATAGAATACTACAGAAAACTGGAAACCACGTCTGCATCTAAATGTAGGTTGATCTTTTGTACACATTCATAGTATATACTACAACTGTTGTATTTCATCTGTATAAGGTGTATTGATAAATCTTGACTACGGAATGGTTTCAAAATCCGTGATTGTGTCCCGGAGGAAAGTTTGCACTGTTCTGTGAAAACAGTGACTATATTTCTCCCATCCTCCCATCATCACAAGACAATAATAATAATGAAGTGAAAGTTTTCCCACAGTGCTGAGGACGTAGTATATGCCGGCAAGATAGAGACGATTGGGTGACGACATTCTACCAGTCATCAAATCGTGAAAATGGCTAAACAAACGGTGGGAACATCAGGAGAGCGTTGGCAAAGGCCACCTTCGAGTGGCAGTGGTTTACTTCCGCCCGGTCAGTCGTCTACAATTTCACAGTCGCAGTCAGTTGCCGGTTTATCATCTTCCTCGCATCAACATCCGTCGCAACAGCAACACGCTCATCACCATCATCATCCGCAGCATCACAATGCTCATTCCCATCATTCTCATCACTCTCATCAACACAAAGGCGGCGGAAGTAGCAATGCTCATAAAAGTCAACAACAACAACAGCAGCAACAAAATGAAGTGATGATGTCACCACCAAGTGGTGGTGGACCTGGTGGTGGCGGTGGTCAAAGTCTCAATAGAGACGGTGGCGGTGGTGCTGTGCATCATCATGATCTTGAGAATTTGGAATCGTGCTCCCGAAATCCGCTTCTATGTCTCATTTGTAATAATGTGTATGATGATCCTAGACTTCTTGCTTGCTATCATTCATTCTGTGCCAAATGCTTACAAGGACGCATTGGGGAAACGAAACTCATTTGCCCGTTGTGCGGGTAAGCCCATTATCACTTGCTTTCCTCTATTTCGTAAATAATACCATACTTCATACATAGTAATATTATATTTTTATACAATCATAATTAGCTCGTAATATTGCATTCGCCAAGAAGATTTAAAAAAATGATTTTTGAGAAAATCTTCTATAGAAAGGCAGTACGACCCTAATGTGTAATATTTTCTTGTAATGCCCATAATGGATACTAATATGTTGCAAAGTAGTTTTTACTGCCATTACTACTGTCAGCATGATATTCGTTTACGAAATGACAGACACAAAGCGAAAGGCATCATTACATGCAGGAAGCAAACTGTTCATGTGTGAGCTTTATCAGCGCTAAAGCACTCTATAGATATTTTTGATTGTTCAGTGCAGGCCGTGTATTACTATTACTACAATGTAAACAACAGTTTGAGATTAATGAGTACCAATCAGTTTACTATTGCATTGTGGATAAGTACAGTCTCTTGTATTGCATAGTTATAGTACTTACACCTAAGTAGTACTCATACTACCCACATAAATAGTCTATAGTACATTTTGTATGTGTGTATGTGAAATAGTTATATACTTGTACACATAAATGTACACTGGGTGTACTGGTGATTGAGGTAAGTGTATATATTACAAAGTAAATTGTGCGCAGCTTTAACAAGCATTTTAAGTTAATTATAGTGAGTCACGACATAATGTTATAATTTAGAGATATATAAATGGTCTTTATAGTTTATACAAGAGGCTTTGCTTTGAAAATGGTGTGGGTAAGTGCTATAGACTGCCTGAAGAATGAGAATCTCACCTGGGTGAATAAAAGATCGTTGTTGGAAATGGGTAGGCCATCCTATTTCTTTTACTGCGTAGTATTGGAGGAAGAAATGAATGTATAGGGAGAAGAAATTGTGTATAGATAAGAGGGCTTAGTGTTATGAACTGTATAATATAAGTACTATCAGGATGATAAGGAGCTGTTCGATTGAGGCAGAGCTCCGCTATCGTTAAATTGCACGCAGCCTGTTGTCTGGATGCTCCTTTTTTGTTCCATCACTTGGTCTTTTCTGTAATAAAGTTGTACACGTTAGTGGAATAGTAATCTCTGCAACAAACTACCTATGTCTATTTTCGGATCAGATTTCCGTTAAACGCCTTTGTACATCCACTTTGTAGATGAGACTACATCCTCTTTGTTTAGTCGACTCTTCTCTATAACAGCAATGGTGGTTTTGGCACTTACAGCAGGGGAACAATAATTGCAGTGTAACAGTAGCTGTGGAGAAAAGATTCATTTCCACATTCGCTGGAAATGTATTTCATAAATCTAGTTAAAACACGAATTCGCTGTAGACACCGTAGTTACCTTTGAAGTAAAAGAAGATCGAGCTGAATGGAATATCGCTCATTCATTTTCATTCTCAAGAATTGAGTATCTGCTTTGCTTTATTGCTACATGTAATGAATTTTGTCCTGCTTAACGTGGCTCTTTGTTAGGCATTGCTCTCAAGGTATTTACGTTGAGTAATGTTTTATTAATTAGAAAAATCTGTTCATTATATAGCAGAAGTTTATCACATTGATATAGAAGTCCTTCTTTCCCTTTCACATCCATATGCATCCTATTACGAGTGAAAGGAAAAATATTTTATACTATGGGAGAGCGTATTTCCTTCAATGGTGCAAAATATTGCCGGGTGTATAAAATCTTGATAGCTTTGACACTCATTCATTGACAGACATTCATATACAAATTCTAGAGCGCATCATCACTAATTACAGGTATTCAGAATGTAGTGTGAAAGAACGTAGAATTTCATGCGGGGTTTTCTCTGAACTGAAACGAAACAAAAATATTCAACAATAAATCAACCTTTGTTATGAATTACACATTGTTTTTTGACAATCTATGTGTCTGTACTTTCCATTTATTATTTTTTCCAATTGAATAGAAGTAGGCAAGAATTTTTTCACGCTTCCTTTCATTTATATACAAGTTTGTCTCAAAATAACCTGTGTAAGACATGAGGTAGTTCTTTGGCTGCAGAGTAATATAACACAGACGGAAATGAGTACGAATTACTAAAGAAAAGTAGCTTCATGCAATAACATTCATGTCCATTAATTTGTCCTGTACAATACGAGTGACTGTTGTAATTGAATTGGAAATCAATAATAATTTTCTCCCATGATTCTTTGCGATTAGAAAACTACCTAGATAGATGTACTCCGGCAATTGTTTCCAGTATAGGTGCAATATTTTAGAATTATAATTTATCACAGATTTCTTAGTTACATAGACGTATCTTTGCTTTGATTTTTTAAATATAGTTTCAAACGTACGACATTTTAAGTAATAAATTGCAAATTTTTGTATTGGTTTTCTGACAAGGACGAAAATGATTGCTGCCATGACGTGGTTGCAAGCATTACAAACGTAAGCCAAATTATTGAATTCTCGGTGTATGTAGTAGATGTGAATGAGGTGCAGGACAGGATGAGTTATGTCATGTCGTCATGTCCAAAAAAACCGTTAGATTGACATTACACGAGAAATTAGCTAGATATTAGGAATGAATATTTTATATCTGCGAGTACGATTATACTGAGAGAACTATTTCAAATTGAAGATTTGTGTTGGGCTATTAGTATTTATAGCTAACTCATTTCAGGACAAACGTAAGAAGTCCATATGCTTCGCGTGCAAAATATTTTAAGTATGATGCAAATAATGAATTAGTACGAGCACAGTACAAGATAACGTTACACATTTTCTCCTGTTTCACTGCGTCCCTCGTAGATGAGTCAATGCGAACTAATGAACTCTCAACTCTGTGGAGCCATCAAAAGCAAAATGAATTGAAAAACAAGCCCATTCATTTCCATTCCCATTTATTAGTCATCTCCTCTATAAATATAGAACAGAATACTTCTATGCACACACACTATAATATTGACTCAAGGTATATGGCATGTTGTTCTCAGTCAGTTCTCCCAAAACGTAAGAAGTGTGTGTGAAATGTGTAAAGTGGATGTCTGGTTGTAAATACTCATAATATACGGATCGAAGTCATGCATGATTTTGACATTTTCATTATTAACACGGCAAGAGTGATTGCGACGCTTATCTCGTTAATCTCGCCACACGGATAACAAATGTAATACCATTCACTTATAAGATAGACATAATTTTCCAAAGTCAGACACTCCTAACTAGTCATCAGACACAAACCAGTTATAATATTACTACGGTGGCAGACAACGCTCTTGGGGAAATACGAGTTAACCGTAACACATATTGAGAATGAGACTGGTGCAAATATATCGTTCCTCCATAGTCAGTCGTCCTTTCCTTTTCGGATCATATTGCAAACAAGCGTTCGTAGTATTCTATGTTGTAGGTTCTCGATTGAATGAACCTATAGTCAGTTAAACTGGGAAGGTTGACTGATATTAGCACATAAGTGAAACTTCACTAGCACGTGTTTCTCTCAGGTACAACTCAAATGCTTTGCACATTATGTAAACGTGTATATTTATTCTTGCTGTGAATGCCTTTGAGCGTTAGTATGATATCTTCCTTGATTTCCTGTCTCTATTCACATTACCAGAGGATGAAGAGCACACAACACACTACACCATTATATTAAATTCTATTTCGGTACAAGGGTTTTGCACAAGTACAAAGGAAGTCCCTGCTAATTATTTCACCATGATTGAACATCATTCAGGCTTATTTACTTATCGAAGAGTTGCAGAATGTGTATTATAATTCTAAGCCTATATAGCTCATGCTCATAACCTTATAATGTACAATATTATTCATCTTTTATATTGTACACATATTTCATAGCACTTTACTGAGGGGGAATTCGGGGAATAGTGAACACACAAAAAGTAGAATTGAATCACGAAATTCCATTGCATTGTAATACTCCTGTAAAGAAATCAGGTACCCACACGCACACTGTTCATTTTAATGCTGTTGCTAGTATTCGAGTACATGAGAAACTATCTGTAGGTAGAGCTACCACGTTTTTATGAAGCAAATGAATGTCAATGCACAACTCGAACTCTTGGTGCATGCAAAAATGTGAACAAGTTTTACATGTACTTTCACTTAGAGAGTTATCAGTAAGTTGATTTGATATACAGTAAATATTATGTTAAAATAAATATTAAAAAATTAAGATTCTATTGATCCCAAAATGCATATCCCGTACCATAATAGCAGTCTAAGAGAAGGATTTAGCCTGCGGAAGATTGAAATTAGATAATCCATTCCATTCATCCAGAAAGACGAACTATGTACTTATATTCATAATGAAGGATCGGTATAGTATAGTATATACCTCTGTACATTGGTATTTGCATATTCATGGTTAGTTATTTTATGTTGCATTTGGGTTCAAGAAAACTTGGTCTAGTTTCAAGTTTTCCTGTTTGATTTATATTAAGCAAACTTTCTCAACTCATTTTTTACAGACTCATTGATGTGCTATGAAGGTAAATACTACACCAATAGAGGTTTGCCTGGCAGGATGCATGTGCTACGCTTCATGAATTATGTGGAGTTTTTCTAGTTCTACTATTATCAGTAGTGGAAATAGTAGAAAGTAAAAAGCAGGTAGAGCTATAGGGGTTGTATTGAAGGTAATATTATTCATTGCAACCACGTGTGTCATTGGCGTTTATAAGAAGAGGATACATAAATAGCTCTGTCTTTGAAAGTATACTATGTATCTGTCGTGTCTTACTTACAGTACATTCGTAAACGTTTGTTCTTCTCTGCAAGATCTTTCCTTTTTTCCAGTCCAATCTGTGATTTCTCTTTACGTACTTTGGAAAGATAAACTGAACAGAGCTCCCCTCACATGATACCGAAAAAAATCGAAGCGTTCGAGGAAAAAGAAAAGTGATCTCGAGTTTACTTTCTCACAAAAGAATGGGAATGAGCATTCAGATCAACATTTCTAGCTTGGTTTCCTTCGTGTAGTATCTATCTACATGATAAAAATGTGAACTGGTTGAACCACTCGGTTTTTGGTTGGTTTGGTTGGTTTGAGTTGTCTCCACTTTGAGTTTGGACGTGTATGTACGCTGAGGAAACACACACAGTAGATGATCTCATTCTTTGCTTTCATTTCTTTGTGCCCCTCCTCCTTTTGTCATTATATTATACTTACAGATGGATGGGTTGTCGGGGTTTTTTACTTAAAGATAATATTTGTCCGGGAAATTATTATTTGTGATCGTCTAAGGGAAAATTCGTCTTCTGTTGTCTATCGTGGGTAGCAGATAAGTACGTACGTTTCTTTTTGTCGACGCCGCGTCCTTATCTCCAACTATAATTTATACGTGTCTGCCTCCCTACATTATAAGAAAGCTTTCTATTCTCAATAGATTGTATTTAGAGCAAGAAATGCTACTTTATCAAGAGTGTGACGAATATCTTATCTGGACCAGTACGCCAATCTTAATATGAAATGGTAACAATAGGCAAGCTAAGGCTTTCACTAACTCTTCCGCATAAAAATACACTGAAGAAATTCTCAGGCTTGTCCTTTCATCTGCCAAAATCCTGGTGAGTCTGAAGAATAGTATTGAGTCGTTGGAGCGTGAGTTACTGTGACACTAAAAATACATTTGCGTGATTAGTACGATCGCAAAATTTGCATTTCTCTAGATGCTGATGAACAAGTTAGTTTTATACGTATAACATCCAGTCATCGAACAGCCATAAACATTAGAAAGTAGCAAAAATACTACACAGTAACCACCAGACAGTAAAAATACGAAAAAAGTAATACTGCGCCAAAAGGAGAAAGCGCTAGGGAAAGTGGAGAAAACGAGGGGTAGAGGAAAGAAAGGTCGCTTCGTATCACATCCTCAGTGACAAACTTTCATTTCGTTCTCAGTTGCTTTTCGGGTATTTTCGGTTTAGTCTGAGTTGGATGTTGAGACAGTCGTTATGTTATGCTCTTGCTGGCCTTCCTAGAAGAAGTAGCTGTAGTAGAAGTAGTCTGGCCCGTTTTGTTCTTCTCGCCTTTCACAGTCACACCAGAAACCCAACTAATACAAGGCACACATATTGGTTTGGTTTGCCCAAACTTGACTGACTCGTTGGTTTGCTTTGGTCGCGGTGTGATTTGAATGGAATATTAAGCAAGGGAAGTATTCAGCTATGGTGCAGTGCCTCTCCGGGTAATTTATCATCTTTTTCATGAGGTTCAATATATTCATACTGTCATTCCTTCTACCTTCGTACACCTTCTGCCTAGGCCTTTCCCTCGCACATACGAAATGTCTACTCCCGGGTAATCCACCAGCCAAAAGAACTTTGCCATGTGGACATACATCTTCCTTTCCTTACTTATACCATACTGCTGCTACTATTATACCTATTCTAGCTTTCCCCATATGTGCACAACTGCTCGTTAGCCATGAAATGCTTAATACGACGCTCTTACATTCTTTCCTCCTACACAATACCTCTAACCATTCAACTGTAAAAGCTTTGTAGCCATTTTTTTCCTTGTGCAGAATGAATTGTTACTTCAAGCTTCAGTAGAGAGGAACAATACTGCGTAACAGCTATTTGTACCATGCCACTGTAATACACTACACACTTAAACTCTCTTCCTCTTCTTCCCTTCCCTTCTCGCTAAACAAACACACGGAAAATACTCCACAGTTATTTTATTACCAAATTAACAAATAATTAGCAAATTTCGATTTCACTGTACAAAATGAAAAAAAGTTTCCCGCATAGGATTAACGAACATTCCTTGTCGTAAATCTACTTCTCATTGTTTTCTGCATTGATATTATTATGAAATAATCAAAGACGATATGGTAAGCAAATTGCACGCAAAACTGCTGCTCTTGCATGATAAAGTAGTATGTAACGGAATTTTTCTCATTATTGTAGAGTAAGGCACGTTCATTCAACTGTATGTAAAGGCTTAGGAAGAAGAATGAATGAACTTGTAGTAACATGCCATTAGATTTGGGATAAGAGTTCCATTATGTTATACAAGGGATGTAATAATACAGTAGGTAATTTAAGCGTATAATATATATCTGCGTAGTACATACATCTTTTTATCCAGGATATTACTACAAAGTACCTAAGTAAACATTATTATATAGGTAATCTCACTACAACCACTCGTAATGGTAATTCATGGCCTTTTCCCCAAATTCATACATAGGTAATCTCAAGTTTAACGCTTAGTCCGAGAAGTGAGTGAGGAAGAGCAGTCAGTCGCTGACTTGTTTTCTGTTCTTTTCCGCTCGTCTGTTGATCTACTGCATGGCTTAATGTAATAGAATGTAATGTAGGATAACGTGATGTTTGGGAATGTTGTATAAAATGTAATGGTGTTGTGTATACAGTATTTTGTGTAATTTTTCCTGGTGTCTACTCCCGTAGAACGAAGAAAAATCACAATCAGATTTCCTCTTGTCTTGTCAGTTGAGCAGACTCAATTGCTCCTGGGCTCTTATTGTCCTCCTCAGTCAACTTAAGTAAACTGTACTGCACTGCAGTCAAAAGAATAAAAGTGCCTCTCTCTCTCTCTCTCTGTGCTTTATCCACATATAGCTGCATATCCCCCACTAGGTGTATCATTCTACAACTATATATACAAGGGCGCATATATAAAATATAACATTTAACTGCTCGGATGGGTTGCTGGGGAAAGATATTCTTCCTTGCTCTTCTGGAAAGAAAGTGGGATAAAGTGTGATACTATGTAGGACTATTACTAATACTAACCACTATAAGTATGAATATATGGCTGAACTATTGTTGCACTGATACTGTCTGCCCTACTGCCACTACCTTTGCTTGCCTCGTGCAATATGTAAATCCTTCTACTTCATTTACATCTAGGATGTTTAACTAAACTGCTCTCCGCTGAACTATTGTGCGGGATGTTGACTACATTTTTTATTTCCAGCCACACAAAAAAGGTGAATGAAATTTCCTACAAACTTTCCTCGTTTGTACAGTCCAAAAACAAACGATGCCCTTTCGTCGCTACTCCCATTAGCTGAATTTGTATTAGAAGGGTAAATAAGTGATGTTATTGTCATGTCCTGTTTCAGGAAATGACACGGGCATAAAATCTATGTCATGTTTAGTTTATGAATAATAATAACCTCTGCAACGAATAACCTACCGCCTACATCTACATTCATTTTATACAGTGCTATACAATTCAGTTACTTACGTTAGAATCATATACCTAATTGGAACTGGAACTGAAAAATTCTACTACTACAGTTTTGAACTGTGCACAAATTACATGGAATTTCCTTGTACATGTTAAACAGTATACTGCATCGATTTATTTTGTGCAACATAATATTAGAGTTTTAAATGAGTACAGATTCGACACTCGTGCTGAGAAAAGAAAAGTTAATTCTGTGAAATGCTGTTATTTTAAATTCTCATTAAGGGGCAAAAGCCAATAATATAGGCGATTGGTTGATGTCAGATGTAATTTACTTGAATTTGTTTAGATACAGAAAAATTATGTTCCTTATTTATGCATTAAGAAACAAAAGTCGATTGTATTGCATGTCTTGTCACAGTATTTCCTTGTTGAACTCCCAACTTTCCGCCTATATTTATCTACGTATTCTTTCTCCTCCCTACTACTTTGCTATTTTGTTTTGTTTTCTTGTATGTATATAATTCTACAACTACAGGAGTATCTTAAGACTCCGATTCACGCACTGAAGAGAAAGTTAACATTGTGCACATATTCGCAATTGTCATGCATTAAATCACATTCCCAGCAAATTATTTCTATAAAATTATTCATTACGAACGTATACTTAGTTTTATCTGTGCGTATAATAACTGTAATAAGGCGAGGGAAACGAACTTACGACTATGTATCCAAACACACATGACGGCGAGAAGGTTTTATTACCCAGAAAATTGTACATGTGTAAGCTGTAAGTAAGGAACTGTTAGATTTCGAAAATCGATATTGCACTACATATGCGATGAGGTTTTAGATAAAATATGTTTGAACGCCAAGATTATTTTTACTGCATTGCATTGTCCAGCATACGGTTAGAATTACATCGTTACATGTGAAGTATCATCCATTCTCTAGTTACATTTTTATAAAACGATGATACAACGCAATGACCGTGAGTGATCATAGTTATGATTGTCTGGATGGAGAGCATTGTGTTTATTTACGGTGCGCAAAGATGTGTGCAGATAAATTCCAAATGTATACAAATCATTTAGAAAAAACGCAACAAGGCAGGGAGCACTTGAAGCTTCCAAGAGTTGTGATGGCAATTTAAGATCATTTTATGGCATGAACATGCAAGTTGATGCCTTTGTAAAAACTGCTATTTGTTATGATACAATTTCGTATCCTTTTCCACATTGTCTGCCTGCGTCCATCGCAAAAACTCAATGCATAAATGCAAACACAGTGCATACTGTTTCTAAGCTTTTTCTTTTTTCATGTTTCGTCTTGCGTTGTTGTTGTTGCTCTGATGTTCTCCAGCAGACGACGAAGCAGTAGAATGGCTTTAACACAGCCAAGCTGGCTAAAAACTTTCTGTACACAATGTACAAACTAAAAACAGCTAATATTGTGCGATTCTAGTGCTTCCATAGTATCAACTAAAACTCGTCTACACACAGCAACCATGGTAGAGCCCTGAGGAAAAAGTCAGGGAGAAGAGCGGATAGTATACCCGAACTGCTAATGCACCGCCACAGCACAACCAGGGTAATATATATTAGGGTCTATATGTACTCTGTACAGTAATGCAATGTAATGAAAACCAAATTTAGAGCTTACACTTGAATAGCACAACAGATGTGTGTGTTGTACGATGAAAGAGAGAAAAAGAGAGAAGGGAGAGCATAAATGCATTACGATACAACAACACATTACTCAGAGACAAATTCCCATTTTCTCTTTTATTCAACCAAGTTTTTGACGAATCCTTTTTACTTTGGCTCTCTGCTTTGCTGCATAATGTCCCTACTTGTATCTGTTGTGCTTTCTCTATTTACTATTTGCCAACCTAAAACCTACCACGGTGTTTTATAGTTATCGAAAGAGTTGCCCTTTCTGTCACAGCTTCCCATTGTCATACCATTGTTCGATGTTTCGTAGCAGTTTGTATTCTGTGACATATTCGAGTTCCGGAAGTGCTTTCCCTAATACATGTCAAGTAAAACTTTCATTTCATATGTAATTACCGTTATGGTTTTGTATTTCTATTCTTATAGGCATTGTGTGCTTGTCCATTAGTTATGTAAGTGAATAACCATATTTTTTATTTATGTTCACTTGTTATTGTGCGTGTAGGTAATTAACTTGACAGATGAACCTCATTGATGCAAAGTCCATAAATAATCTCAAAAATGCACAAATTAATGGTGAAAGTAAAAATGAAGGAGCTGATTTTAATTATTAAACAACGAATGTGTTTGTATAACCTGTAATTATTAAAATCTCGTTATTACTATCTCGTGTTAAAATAATTCCTGTGGCACTTCATGTTTCCTTCTACTCACGATTAGAATTGCCATGAAATAGAAAATGCATAACATTCCGAGATGTTGTCTGTTCTGCATTATTTTGACACTCGTTTTGTTGAATAAATATGAGCATCTTGTTCCTCCTCAGCATTACATCATAAAGAAACAGAGTAATCTAATCTTATCGTGATGTTAATGATGCAGCGGTGTAAGCTTAATGCTCTTACGCATTGCGCATAGACCATAGTACATTTTCTGCGTTCATTTTCTGTCGACTTATTCTCACATTACAACTACTCTTATTTTAACGAGATTGTGACATGAATACAAATAGAAGCTCACTGTGCATCTTCTATTTACTACTGGCAACCTTTATCTGTGTACGGTGAATGTTTCTACCTTCGCAGAATATTGAGACAACTTTTACTCTGATTCGGTGATTCTGCTTTCCGCACTTTCTACTTTATTCAGGGGAATTCATTTTTGTAAAGCTTATTCAGCATGATTAGTCACCTTCTTTTGTTCGTTGCGTTTGTGGTTTGTATTGTACAACTTGAGTTTTCTTTATATACAGATGTATATCAAGACCCATTACTATCTTATACGACAGCCTAAACCCAAGCTGCCATAATAAAAGATTTCCTTAGGGTCGAGCAATCTTATACGTGGATAAATTGTGTCTGTTCACTTGGCTGTTGTAAGTTCATCTACATCGTGGAAAGCAGGAAGCCACAACAAAAACCCAGCGGTCAATATTTATAATGCAAGAGCTCTAGGAATATGATAGCCAGGTAATAACCATAGAAAGTGATGTAACCGAGGATATTAGGTAGATGATATCAATGTTTATAATAGACTGCAGTCAGAGAAGAGTTTTTGCAAATCCTCTGTAATGTAAAGGAGTATAGAATATACCAATATACTGTAATCCTAACATCCTCCCAAATTACCACGATATTCTGGAAACTTTCCCTCGATGGATTTAAAGTAAAACCTTGTTCTAAGCAGTATCTAAGAGAAATCGGAAAATCCGAATGGAATACCGATAAACAAGATACGTCTATTACATGCTTACATGAAATTCTAATGATTCGAATAAAGGAAAGAGCTTTTGTCAGTGCTCTGTACTTTAAAACTTCAGTTGTGTCCTTTGTGTTTATTATTCTGTTGTTACAGGACATTTCACAAAATTCAATTGTAAGAAACAGCGGTAGAATTAATTATGTAAATAATTTAGTGTGAATTACTTTCTCTTTTGCTTTCCTTTAACGGAATTACCACTAACAATAAATTAAATAATTTATATAATTGCTGTTTAACAAGCATGTTTAAAAAATATACAAATAAGTCGTAAAGGAACATGGCCTAATGGGTTTAAAAACGGAAAATTTACCTATCCTTAAAATGTGAAAGTCTTTTCCAATTTTCCTCTGAACCTTGAAATTGTCTTTGTCTCACGTGTAGCACTGCAGATCCCTATATAGATACATCATATGAGATTGGAGAAGCGTATATATGCACTGTAACATCTTTATCTCGATATCTATGCAGTTTAATGTTGGCATTGTATTATTATTTAATGTTTCTTTGGAGGACACACGTTTGTATTATTCGGCCATTGCTGAGCTATCTGCATATGTATATATACTGTGTAAATAAATATTAATGTTATAGGGGAAAGCAAGCTAGAAGATGCTATTAGGTTTATGTTTAAGGTACTTCATGGGTAGGTATATGTATATGTATGGTTACTTTGTTATTATTACAATAACTACTCCCTTTGTGCAGTATCCCGTATTCCTGCACTACATGCCCATGTGGGAAGGTCGACTCTTTCAGGTTAAGATTTTAGGATATCGTTGTTGCCTGCAGTAGCACGTATCATTAGACCGTAGTGAGCCGTTAGCGGTTTTCCTTAGATAATCATAGTGAGCTTTTCCTTTATGCAGAGAGTTGCCGCAAAACCTCCTTTGTACTTTACTTATACACAGGTATATGTTGGTTTAGCTTCCTCGGGTGACTAAGACACAAGAATTAATTTAATCTGCTCATCTTTTACAAATATCCCCCTATTCTTCTCTTCCCCTATTTCCTAGTGTGAACTTTCCTTGTCTACAGGAATCTCAAATTGGCAGCCGAAAGCTATTATTACTTAAGTAAAATTGTCGCCCTCATACTAATTTAGTTACAACAAACTATCTAATTAAGACTAGATGAGTTGTAGGATGAATAATAAACTGCAGGTCTAATGCGTCCATCGTGTAAGGCTTAAAATATTTGTCGCTGCTGAAATATTACCCAAGTAGTTCACATAAAAATTCCTTCTATATAATACTCTACAGAACAGAACAGAATCTTCATATTTAAAAAAAAATAATAAGAATGAATAATTTTATTAGCAAATACTCAATTGATTAAATTGTCAAGGCATAGCATACTGAAAGTATAACTGCATAGGGATTAAAAGGCTTAGGCAGTCAAAGACTTCTTTTATTAGAAAAAGAAATTACGTGTATCAGAATTAATGACACGTGTAATTTGTAGTTAGGAAGGTTGAAGCTTGATGTACGAAGAAGTAAGTACCCTGAGAGTATAAATGCAAACGTGATATTGTACCACAGAGTTGAACAATGAGTTCATGGCGACTAACCGCCTTCCCACCCGCACCCCATTGATTTAGCGGGTGCTGGTGGTCCAACACTAATAAAGCAAATCATAAATCGCACAAAACTGTGTTGTCATCATATAGAGCTGAATAACAGACTCCATTAGGACATAATTGAATCTAATACTCTTCTGTTCATGGATACTATGTGTTACTCTTACAGCTCCTCTCTCTCTCTCCGTTCTTCGTTTAGCAAAAGAGAAGTACACACGGAGAGAGATGGGGATCGGTGAACAGCTGCACTGCATATCTTACTGCACGCACAATACCAACATTTTCTTAGTGCCCTAGCAAGTACAGAATAAACGAAAACAGAGAATGTCGAGTTCACCAACTCTGCTGATGGTCTTTTCCTACAGATTCCCTGTGTGCAGCTTCAGAACAGAAGAGAACATGAACAGCCGCAATTTATTTCATAAAGACGGCTCTCCTACATTTAAACACAAAGGCAAAATTTCAAACCATAATGTTCCTCTACTACTACTGTCTTTCCGAGTATAATAAGTATGATAGTGCTACTGTTACTACTGTTCATATGCTTTTGGTACTTACAGTCGTATACCTTCGGAAAAGATGCTCTGCTGTGTGGGAGATATTTGATTATAAGCCATATACTAGAAAAGTGGATGAAAACAAAGCAGTGTGTAAGTGTTTAGGCTTAATAAAAGCACTCTGTTCTTCGCACAGGCCAAGGCGTAGGTTCAGTTCAGTAATAGATAGAAAATTCATTATAATTATGTCTTTTGGTCTGCCCCACTTCAGTTTACTTCCAAGAACTGTATAGGTATGTGTGTATAAGTCCCATATATATTAAAGCTCCATGCAAGTTAAAGACTACAAAGCCTCTATGTATATAAGTAAATACGACGAATGCATAGGAGAAAGGATGGGAAAGGAATCACAAAGCGATGTGAAAGTATTAGACACTTAGAATCTATGCTGGATCTTTTTGCCTTATGCCTTTATTGCTTGAGAAAGCGTCTTCTCTCACCAATTTCGTATTCCGAGATTGTAAGGCACACAAGATAGCATCGCATCGTCAAATAACAAAGAGAAACTATCTTGTCTTAAGACTTCTTCACTGGACTACCACTCTAAATGCCGGAGATTTGAATATATTCTGCTTTCTCTTCACGTCTTATACTCCCTACTATGTCATGTGCGTATCTTTTCTCTTCCTTGTGTTTTTCCTCCAATAGTCTGCATTTCCATTAAGTTTAAAACTTTATGATACAATAAAAATGATTAATACTACAACGGAATTACTTTCAAGCGACCATGTAACACCTTTATCCAATGACACGAAGCGACATTTAAAGTTTTCTGATGGGAAAAAATAAACATGTATAAATAGATACACTGCACATTACCCGTGGCTCCATGGTGTTCCTTCATACTGTAGTTTTAGTAATTCTTCTGTCAACCCCAGCTATTATTTATAATAAAACAGTTGCTACTACAAATAGTAATTTACGAGAAAGTAGAGTGAGACAGATGAGTACCCGCCTTTTACAGATATGTACAATCCTCAAATCTTGTTGTTTACACTTCCAGCTAACTAAAGAGTATCAGCAGAGTGTGAGTAGTCTAATCAATTAGCAACAGAATACATAATACATTAACAAAGCCTATATCAATAAGACATTCATATTGTCTTTGTTAAATTGACACTGACATTAACAGTTGAAAGGATAGGCATCTGTAGCATCCAAGTCTCCAAGTGTATTTAATTGTCGACGTGTTTAATTACGGCAGAATTAGAAATTCCATTACGTCATATTCCTCTATAAAGATTTTAAACCTTTTCTGAATGTCAAGTTTGAGTAGAGTTATTAATCATTTAAATGTATTTTATAAATAGGAATTTTGGAGGAGTTGTTTTCTATTGAGCTTTGATAGACATGTAAACTTCAAAAATATTAAATCAATAATTCAGTAACGTAATTTCGATATAATTAAGTAGAAATTAAGCAGAGCCTATATGCATGTATCTTCAGTTAGCTTCTCTTTGGAATATCTTTCTTTTTTGGACTGCATGCAGTGAAAATAATTATAATACATAATTCGCTAAGTACATTAGTAATTGTAGAGTAATTATTTATACATTCCATTTGTGTATTCTTACCCACGGTTCGTTTGCTTGTTTGTCAGTTTGTAATCGGATGTTATCTCGCAGCCCAGTGCAACTTGAGTTGAGAAAGTTGTGCCGCACATTTCGTAGCATGTTACACATGTCGCCTTGCCATTCAAAGGGAAAACTGCTACTTTCTCCGCTCCTTTCACTTTATTACTGCTGCAGTAGTTCAAAAGGAATATGCAATTAATTTCGATAATTGATGAGACGAGGGACGTGCATTAAGTCTTCATTTAAATTTATTGCACTTACAAGGAGACAATACAAAATTTATATCCATCCATCACTCCAAAACAACCTATTTACACTTAGAAGGCTGCAACCAACGTTATTCTGCTATATTCTCTCTTCTGAAGTATTTATTCCATGTAAATCCTGTGTATGTGATTCATCAGGTTTTTAGCGTACAGCATGCACAGAATCGGCGAGTGTGTGCAAGCTAATGTTTAGAATATAAGTTGTTTTGCGTTAGCCACAATGCAAGATTGAATACTGTTAGTAGTACGTGCTTCTGGTAAGTTACATCTTAAGATACAAGATTGAGACATATTATCATATAAGATAAAGATAGCTTAACCTATATCTACTCTACTTGTATAGTATAGAGTAACAGAGTAATGTAGAAAGTATAAGTAGAATTCCAAAAAGTGCTATCTGAGTCTTCTTGTGTTGTCGCTGTCTCAACTGTTTGTGAGTTTGCGTCACGAAGTAATTGCTGCAATTATAAATAGTAAACGAGTGAGTCAAGAAGTGTCTGTTGAATCCCGCCAACAAAAGTATCTCCAACATAAAATTCCTTTCTTACACAAATTAGTTACCTGTGATTTTTGTTTTACATAAATTTTCTACTGTATGTGAACGTAATAAATAGCGCTCTGGCAGAGATTAACTCATTAAATGTACATATCTTAAGTGCAACGAGTGTGGGTCACATTAATAATTTATTGTCCTTGTTCTTGTAGCAATTTGAAAAACAAAAATAAACTTCATATTATGTCGTACATAGGTATTTTACCTGCCACAGAGATTTTCGTGCAAAATTATTATTTCCTATTTAGAGATAATAAGTACAGTACTACAACTGTTACAAACTGTTTACAAATTGCATACAAGTACAGAGCTCCAAAGAAAGAAATCTTTTTGTTAATTGCCACACGTGTATACATACATGATTATCTGTGGCAATGCCCTGTAAAGCTCTACTATTCTGATTATGGACATCTTGTTTTCGGATGTCTGATAATGACTGTAAGATGCTTAGGTACATAGGAACTTATAAAGACCAGTAATTGTATGTTGAACATCAAAGTAAAAAAAACATCAAAGTAAAGTTTCAAGTCTCCGTATTTGTTGTTTGATTCTAGGGTATACTTGAGCTTAGCATACAATTTTTTATGTGGCTATGTAAATATGTGTCTTGTTTCTACAACCGACCGAGCATGATATAATCGCATTACACATAAACATAGTTTTGATCGTTTATCCTCGCGATTGATACGTGAATGTAAGATTTGACTAGTATAAACATAGAAATAGGTATTACTTCTACTTACAATTAAGGGCGCAAAAAGACGTTAAGAATAACGTAAAATAAACAAGCTGATTTAAAATCAACATCATTGCGTTGGTTTGATTTCTGTAGAATACACATCTATGGATTTAGTATCACTGTTTATTATTTTAACTTACATCAGCCAATTTTGAGATATAGGGAAACATAGATAGATATAAGGTACGAATGGAAGGATTGCCGTTTGCAACTAAATGAGATCTTAATAAATTTGTACTGTATGTGCCCAATTGGAATGTATGTATTATAAATTGAATTTATTGTGAAACCTTATTCTGATCTGAGCTACAAATGTATAATATTGCCATACTATTTTTTATCCATGTACTTAAGAATAGTTCAAGCCTCGAGATTCGTCAAGTTACTATTATTAAAAGTTTCACCAAGGAGAAAGTAACTGTCACTTGTTATTTTCTTGGAATAAGTACAGTTCTCACTTACAACAACATTATAACGTGTTTACTCAGGCAGCAAAATGAAAGCAGCTGAAATCGAAAACAAATCAAATGCCTAGTTAATTTATTCATACAAATGTGCGTGACTGCCTAATTGATATAATTATTATGTCCTATAGCATTAGTAAGAACTCCTGCTGATAACGATCGATGCGAGTGGGTTTTATAAACACGCGTAAACGAGACGTAGTGAAACTGAATGATACCCGAGTTGATTTACTTACCTTTGAATACAACACATTTGCATGGTATGCCTACATAGAATGTCAGAATGTGTATATGGTAATCTGAGTAATGAGATTTGTCTAAAAAACAACATGCTATGCTAATTATTCATTAGCCATGGCTTAAACAAACTTGGTTACCAGTTACTAATACTTCTGTTGACATTTTGTCTCTGTGTGGTGAGTCGTAATAGCAGGAGTCTGAATGTGTTCCTTATTAGTCCATGTTTACAAAAACAGACTGCCTGTGCCCGCTAATTACGCACAGTATAAAGCACAATCTAGAAATAACAAAATCTGAGTGTGTGTTTCTGCTTCGACAAGCAAAACATTTCACGGTAGTTTTACTACCAACTGTTTTCCTAATTCTGCTGTACCTAAACTGAAATTTTAGTCCTTCTATTAAAAAGGTATAGGTAATAAATGGGTATTGGATGGTTGGAGATGTTTTTCGTAAAAAATCTGTATCTATACCTTTATACTACAATACAATATACGTACATAATACATACTATATACTTTCATGCAATATTTTTGATCTGATATACAAAAATGCGTACCTATACGCTACTATTTTTTATCTAGGTGATATATTCTAATGATTACTTACCTATTATTATGTGTAGGTGAGATATTTTCTGCTTCTGCAGTTGCAGTGAAGACAAACTTTCACGATACGCAAAAGAGCGGAATGAAAGTACAGAAATGCATTAACTCTGTCTAAGAAAGGATTTTTGTATAAAGATCGTATGTTGTGTTACGTGGAAGTATTTTTGAGTTAGACCCAAATGGAGACGTTAATTGAGCGTGAAATATGTCATAAAATCTGTTGAATCCTGCCGTTGAGTTTGTCTGTGTAGGTATCGCTTCCTTTCTAGTTCCGTGTGAGTCAAAAGTTTGTGTTTCTTTATATTGCCTTACCTACAGTTTCGCACCGATGCAAAGCGCATTAGTGTACATAATACCCTTTGTCAAAATACATGGTTTTTCGCAATTTTCCGTTTCACAAGTGTAATGTTTGTGTAATATTACGGAGAATTTTGTACTGTAACGTAGCACAAAGCTGCCTTATGTGGAAGCAAGTTTATACTTACCCAAGTACATATATATGATATGCGTAATCTAATTTAATTTAATACACAAAGTAAAAGTAAAGTATTAATACCCTTAATGAAGCTACACACTTACTTTTAGTCCAAACAAACGAGAATTGTGTCTACTTAAATTTAAGTATCTGCTCGGGATATTCCATACTTTCCGCGGATTTTACTTTTGCTGGGAAGTAAATACCTACCTCGTCTGTGTTTATTGGTGAATGAATCCTTAAATTAAGTATGCAGAGAATAGACAAACAGAAATGGAATTAAAGGGTTTTCATTTCAGTGTATTGTTGACGCACACACGCTAATTGGCGTATCCCCGAATGACAGTTTTTTCTTCTCGTTATGCACAAGTGGAAAACAGAGACATTGATCGTGTCTCTAATTACGAAGCCCAGGAGAATTCAGTGTACTCTGCCACGACAGTAGAAAAATCAAGTCTCGTTTATGGCTGAATCGAAATAAGGAATAAATGATGCACAGATTTTGTAGAATCTCATTAGAGTTTCTTACAAAACGCTACGTGAAAATGTGCCACTATATACAGTTGCCTGTGAAATCCAGCTGCACAGTTGCCAAAAATTGAATAGTTTTTACGGGTGTTTTGTCATCTCTCTTGGGTTTTGTCATTTAGTGAGATCCTTTTCATAGCACTATTATGACACACAGAGACTGCATGTATACTCTGCATGTATGGCTACTCTGGGAGTCCCATATTACCTCTATTACCCTAATAACATACAATTTAACGCCATAATTAGCATGGGAGACATGATTTCTTGTATGCATTAAGTAAATGTCAAGCTTCTCTTTAGCAACTTTATTATCTACAGAGGTCTTTAATGCACATAATCCATAAAAATACAATTTCATCGCATTATTCGCCAATGTTCCTTTCCAGCGTGGCAATTGGCTGGCTGGGGTGACAAGACCAAACCAACTGCTAGATTTTATGACGAAAGTTTGTGTCTCCAAGTTTTTTGTCTTGTGTTTTAATCTTTACACTTATTATTAAGATATAAGAGTGAAAGTTTGACTGCAAACCTACTTTCATATACATGTAACTATAACCTCTATACATTTAGTATTCACACTCCCTGTAGCTGGTTGGCACTTTCTATACAAAAAATATTAGTCACGCTCAACTTCGTAGTGCATACATACATCTGTGCTATACTTTCAGCCCATAAAACCGTTTCACTCGCTACCTACTCCAACTCTTCTACTCTTGCTGCAACTGTTCTTTCTTACTCCTACTCCTTTATAAATAGGTTTAGTATTTAGGTACTGGTGCAAGACCTCAGTAGAGCCAGTTTGTGACAATTCTTTGCATTAGCTTCCTTAGTGTACAATACAAATACCCAGTCAGCTCACACCCAGCAAGTAAAAAAGTAAAATGCTAAAAGTAACATTTTATTTCTTTAGGAGGAACATTTTAACCATTGCACTGTGATATATTAGTGTCTAATGCAAAAGCCATGAACTTGGTGAAAGACATCGTTCCATACATACCATGCACTACAAATAAAATGTAAAATTATAACAGCCTCAGCAACTTACAATTACAATGCACTGGTTTTGCTTGGAACAGCACAAGTAGTTTTTTAAGTATTCAAATTCTATTCTACCGTTTCATTCGCTATTAATGCAGCAAAAGCTGATTCTAAGCACAAAATATAAACATCAAGTTTTTACATGGACGACTCGTTTTATACTTTGTAATTCGACGAATTTTATTTACACCGAAGGCAACACTTTTTTTATAAAGTAGTCGCTCTGAATTTCTGTTTGCTGATAGATACAATGTATAATAGTTATATGAATGTTACAATGTTTTACATTTACTTGGCTTGCCCTAGGTTTAATTTTTAGTTGTATAAGTACAAGTAGTATTTAAAAGTATTTCGAGTCCTTACTCTCTCCGGTTGAGAAATGTTATTTGTTGGAATTGTGAGCGTTGTTTGCTAGAAGTGTTGTGTACTGTACTACTTTCTGTTTTGCTTGAAAGGAAATACATCAACTGACATACCACACTCCCCTATCCAATAACAGACTCGGGAATCGTTATTTAATGTGAGTTTTCATGACTTGGAATGACATGGAGTCATTCCTCTCTTCTTAACTTGGGCTTGACTTTTTGCTCCTAGGTGTTTTCGTTGTGCGTGGCATAACATAACATCAACATTAGCATTAGCCGCACTCTGTGCATCTGTAAATGTACAGAAATGTACTATTAGGGTGTAGATATATGTATACACAAAACAGTCAGTAGTAGTGGGTCTTTCCATATTCTAGTCAAGCAAAACGTTTCACGTCATTATCTTATCTTGCACAAACCGAAAGGAAAACAAAGTCAAACTAATGCCTTTAATTACGCTTTTAGTGGCATTAGTCTTCTCTCGCCTCACCGAAACCTTTCAAAGCAAAACAAAAGTTAAGGGAGTGCAAAAATGAGTTTTGTACATTAAGAGGGCGGGTGGAGGGCGCGCCGCTTTATTTGCACTTTAATGTAAAATATGCATGCCTTGAGTTTTCCCCAGCCTTTTCTATCTCTCTCCGTGTCCTTTTCCTCATCTGGAATCTAGACAGAACTCACTACCACATCACTCGTCCACCAACAACAGTTTTAAACAAATGCAAACTCGTCAGAAGTAATTATTAACTTTAATACTTCTTAGTCAGATGTTGAGGTATGACCTGCCTCTGTCTACTGCCTCTGTTTGCAGTTGAACCCATACCTAATGCATATTGCATACCTATCTCCATCTGCATACACGTTATACTTATATCTCTGTAGGTAATAGTAAATCTGTAGCCTGTGGATATTAAAGTTGTACTCATTTCTCTCGTTCTGCTGTAAACAACGTTTAATGTTTAAGGCAAAGCAAACCGAAAGTAATAAATAGTGAAACTATGAGAAAAAATCAAGCCTCAGAATATGGTTGCTCCTTTACCGAAATGCCTAACCTTCACTTTGCCAAAGCTACTGGCGTTATTTATGTTGCATTGCATTGTGGATTGCACATCAGGACTATTACTATACTGGTTTTAATAACAATAGGATGAACCACACGCACGAAAAACGAACATTCTCTACTGTTTATGAATAATGGATTTTATTACACATTAGGGGTTTCACGCTTCGTCAAACTATTCCCAGTCTTTTGTCTTTAAGCTGAGTTTCCTGTTTTAGATTAAAGATACCAATTTAGATTTGTTCCCGTCTGCATGTTCTCAAATGGAACACAGTATAAGTAGTGGCCATGCAAATACTACAGCTCTTACCCATTCATATCATATCTACTAATATTGTACAAATATTATACATTACTATGTAACCAGTAGATTTGAATGGTGTAGCGATATTTACCATAATGTCTATAATGCCTCTATATAAGTATGTACTATTGTACATATCTGTACCCTTTGTGTTTAGTAAACTATAGAATACAGTTCTTACCATTATCTGCACTATCAAGTCGTAAGTACAAAATTCAGTTAATTATTAAAGTTCCAAACCAATTTCATTACTGTTCAAACAACTCAATGCACAGTAGTAAATGCATTTACATACTAAGTTATTAGCGTATGTGTAAACTTCAGTTGTCATGCAGTCCGAAAATTAGACAGTCGTGCTGTATCCGTCGTGGAGTTAGTTCAGTAAGTTTAATCAGTGAGTGAGAGTACAGTGGAAGTCTCATACGAAATCAAAGTTAGTTTATGATTTTAATTTCATTTGGTTGGGCTGTAAATGACTTGCATGTATATACATGTATATAAGTTAAAGCTTTTTAGCAATTACGAGAAATAGGAGCTATTTCCATCCACAGTACATAGTTGATTCTAATTTGACTTTTTACGATAATTGCCGAGGAAAGTATGTCTATACTACTACTACTATGGTTTTACTACAATATATTAAAGTACAAAGGGAAACACAGTAGTAGTACGCAACAAAACAGCGTGGAAGTATTCTGTACTTACATTATAGAGAAACGACGAGTGCAATACATTGAAGCATTCCTTCCACTTGATAATGCAGCACGGAACAATAATCATGATTCTGTTAATGTCTATTCTTCAAACTGACATTTTTTGGCACTGTTTCATCTTAGTTTTCTAAATTGCAGTTGGCGAATAAGAAATATGGAAGTAATGAATGTATGTTATTATTGTCTATGATAATAGTAAATACAAATGATTCAAGTAAGGATATAGCAAAGTCGTTTAGCCATATGATGGGCTGCTTGTGCACGCCATTTCCTGTAGACAGTTAGCTCTCTACCTTATAATGTGGGGGCAAAAAGAAGAAAATAAAGCTGGGAAGCAGAGCAGGAGGCCAATGAAGACGGCAATAGACACAGAATCATAACAGTTCTTACAGCCTGTCCTGCTAACAATCTGTAGGGATAAAGAGTAGAGAAAATCGTCTAATAACAAAGAGAAAGTCTCTCCAGCAGGCAACTTTTAAGTACGTATAGCGTAATAGGCGAAGAATAAATAGAAGTTGTAAATAGCAACGTACCTAACAATGTAGGCACCTAACTTACATATGTAGACGGCTACTACCGCAATACCTACATATTTGAAAACATAAGCTTACCTACATCTAACCTACCTAACACCTATCGCATGTATCTTATCTTCTATCCATTCTTAGCTCACCAGGCACAAACCCATCGACAATATACCGTCCAAACATACACAGGGTAATTCATTATATTTCAAACCCACACTTCACACTTCACACATACATAGTACATACCTTATATTATAGCATTGGACAGGACATTATTGGTTTCAACAACCTATTCGTATTAAACATTTTATATATATATCTATCTATTTATTTTTAGGTGACCATACGCAATTAAATGAAATTAATCATTTCTATTTTTTTACATATTCTCAAGTTCCACTTACAACGTTGACAAAATATTTCATATTAAAACATTATTTACATATAGGAAGTAATATTTAGGTCAATGATGTCTGAATGTCTGCTGTCTGTAGGTTCGGAGTTCTGTTGGAAGTTCCATTGAAAATTCAAATGGGTCACTTTCACACATTAATTTATTTTTATCAGCATACCGAAAAAAGTTAACTATGTAAATGTTTAAGTATCTGATAAAACAAACTGATCGTACTATATAAGTACAATTTTATAAATCAGATGGGAAAATGGAAAGTAAGATTTTCAATTCCATTTCGAAAATTCTAATAATCTTTCTTATAATTTGATAATAGAGTTGACTAGGTAGTTCCTTGGTTTTTAATTATTAATCCTGTATTTACACAGATGATATTATATTGAACCCTGTAAGGTCAGTACATATTATATGTGCCTATAGAAAATGCTTATTTTGTAAAATGGGATGAGATCTATGCGTATGCTATAGCGAAGTATACAGTAACATTTGAGTAAGTCAAGTCAACTGCAGTCAAAGTCTATATAAAAGAAGGAAACAAGAGCCAAGACAAAACTCACTCCTCCGTCCTCACCCTCGTCCTTTCAAATAAAATGATGAGAGAAAAGAAATGAAATGAAATAGTTTTGTCTCTGCGGGTATTCTCCAGCAATCTCATTTCATTTCATGTCTTTTCATTCACTCCTTTTCTCTCAAGGCACCATTCACTACTCGCAGCACTGCTATCTTCTGCTGCTTCTGCTACAACGACGGGAAAAGTTGCTCTTTCTGTCTATAGCTTTAGCTAAGGATACCCTCCCTCTCTGTCTTTCTGCTCTTTCTCACACTGTACTACTTTTAGTATACGTTGTTATTTCCATGGGCTTTCCATGACTCGAGTACGAACGTTGAGGATCACTCTGGAGCAGCCACTCTGCAACGCAATGGAATGGAGACAGTTCTTTCTCAGTTTTCTTTCTCTCAATCGTCTCCAATGTCATTTAAGTCAACGGTCCGTGTAAAATGTTTATCTTGAACTAAAGCTTCCTTCTAATCCACTTATAATTTAATTCCTTAAAGAAATGCCATAAGCATTTGCGGGAGTATTAGGTGCTAAAGTCTCTGTAACAGCTGCTCTCACTACTTGCCTCAGTCTGTCCTTCGCCCTTCACGACGTCCACAGTGCACTCTTAGTCTACTCTTGTGGATTGGATTAAAAACACAAAACCTGGGCTAGAGTTACACTCGGAATTATAACTTCTCTCTATTTCGATGTTCAATCCAACTAAGCCAATGCAATGAATGAAATACGGATCCAATTTAAATTTACTAGGCTAATCCAAGTATTTGTAGTCATTCGAATCGGATGCGCTCTCTGTCCCCTTTGCTACCATTTGTAAATACATACGACAAAATTAATTCGAACACCAATGATCACTTAATCAATTAACTTCATTTCAAATTCATGGGTGATTTATGAGAAACTTCGCTTTGTCCTGTTGCCGTTCCTCACACAACGAGTACATTTATTGTACAAAGAACATTCATCTCTTTCAAATACTAGTAGGTGCTTATAATGTCATGCAGCTTAATATATTATGTGTGAATTCACTCTTTGGGATAAGTTCTATTACATAATGTCGGATGTAAAGTTTGACTTTCTCTCTACCAGGTTGTATACATGGAACATATTATTTATTACTAGTTTCATTATCCTCCCAATCCTACTTCACAAATATTATGACCATTATATTAGTTATCATACATTAGTTGGATTACACTTCACTCCTTGCAATTTGGAGTGAAGAACGATATAACTTTGTATTTGGAGAATTAGACAAAAACATTTATTACTTTCTCCACGTTAGGTGTGACGTATTGAAGTTGCAGAAATTCCGGATAAAAAGTAATAAAAACTGCGGGAATTATTCGCTTATACAGGGAGAAATCGGGAGAATTGTTTGTGGAACAATCACTGCTATTACAAAATGTAGATTTTCATTCTCATTATCTCCGTAGAATAAAAAAACATGTATAATCAATTTTGGCAATTTAAAGCTTTTTAACAAAGCACATTTTAAATAAAATATTTTTAATTGGAGTAGTTAATAATGGCAGTTTAGTATTTGAAGGGTTCCTTTGATACAATAGATAAGTTTTTTAGAATATCTTAACCTCAGTAAGCATACTTTGTGATTTTATAGTATTATAATAATTTTTTAATGCCACTCTCAACTACATATTATTACCATCGATAAGTTCGTTCATTACGCATTAAAAATGCGCCTGTATTATTAATATGTGACGACTTCCATAATTATTACAAGCTGTAAATTTTGTTCCTTACTAAACTTTAGTATAGGTCAGTTCACGGAAATAATCGCCCATATTTTATTATTATTCTAGTTGTAGTAATAATTCTATATCCTACGAATATGTTTACAAAGTTATATTTTATTGCTATTTCCTTCATAGTTTTTCCTTTTTTAGCATCTTGATGTAAGAACTGATTAGCACTGTTGGGTTTGTATATGAAATGCAGGTCACGTCACAAAGTGACAAGTCTGTAAAGTGTATGCTTGTTGAGGAAAGTCTTCAATGTATATCTAATATGTAGTATTATGTGTAATTTAGACAATATAGGCTACCTGGCTACATCTTATGCAGCTTAGAACTGCTATGTTTGTGGTATTTTGGTTGTCTTGTGAGGTTTAGAGTGCATATGTATTATGCATCAAGGTGTCTTATTGTTGACATAGATTGGCAATTGAATTGACTATCGCAATTAATATCCTTAGCTGGATGTCACATCTGCAACTGCAAACGAATAGACCAGAAAGTATCCCATTTGTGTTACTTATCTGATTATACATACATATGTATATAGCATTTGGGTTGTAAATAGTTCTATAATGTGGGTATTGTAAGTTATGTTAATATGTAAGTGAAACGGCGCAACGCATTAAGTGTGTAGTGTACTTTACTTACGCACTCAAAAGATTAGAAAAGGAAGCAAAAATTTGCGTGGAATCTACAAAATTATTTGTTGTAACTGTATTTAGAAAAGCAACGCCGCTGAAAGATGGAATGGGTCCACCAGTAGACGTCCTCCTTCGCTTCCTTCTCCAGGCCTCCACTGACATTCAACCTCCATGTGCTAACTGTGATAACAAAAGTCGCGTCCCTATGTACTACTGTAATACTTGTGGTAAGTCATCTCTTTATCAACTCAAAATTATCAATTGTAATCATATTACCGTTCTTTACAACATTCCGTCCCTTATTATACGTTCTTTTGGACTAAGGAAATCTTTCGCCTTAAAAAGTAACATTGAAGCTCATAGGCATGATGCTTGTGTGTGTGTGTATGCAGATTGTAAGAGAGTTTTTCTCATAAGCAAAATGTATGCAATTTGCGAACAGTATTGCCTGATTTGCTTTGTATCAACATAAATTAACATTTCTTCTTCTTCTATTTTTCGCAAATGCTAGAAACCTGCAGCTTAAACTTAAAGTAAGTAGATTCTAGTGGAATATTTTGATTTTAATTTCTTACAAACTTATTGTCGCTTTCCATTGTAAGTTTTAGTTTATAGTTTTCTTTTTGTAAACTCTAAACAAATACACACCTAAGTAATAATAGATAACAAAACTTTATGTACTTAAATATAATTTAGATTTCAAACGCTTTTATCTGTAAATACTAATCAAAATATATTACTAGAATGCGGGTAGATAATTTAATAAGGATATAGCATCATCGGTTTAATTCAACGAGGACAAATTATTGATATTATTGTTTGAAGCTTTAATATAATTGTTGAAGTTTATATACTTTACCTAGTGTACTGTTTTGCCTAAATGCATTGATACTAGTTAATATTCCAAAGTGTTGATTGGAGACAGTGCTAGAATATATAATAACTTGAATGCCTATCTCATATTGAAATTTCTATAGCAGTACAAGTTATTTATAGTTTCTGTGAGAAAGTTGTAGACGCGAAAAAAGAAAGTCAAGTGAAACTTTGTTTCGAGTTTGAATGAAAGAATACAATACTGCTTTGTAGTTTGTATCTGTAGTTAATGACAATAAAATGAGGACCACGATATTTTATAAGACTTTTTAGTGTCTGTCGTGTGTGTTTATAGGTAGCACTTTGCGTATTCTGCTATTGTAGCACAATATTCTTTACCAAACAATGGAGAAAAGCCTGCAGTGTAAAGACAAGCAAAGTACCTAATACTTACCAACAAGCTTGTCGTTTCTTTTTCTTCTCTGTTCTTTTTTGTTCGTCCTTCTCTATTCCGTTGGGCTGAGTCCCAACCAGTCACATAAGTCTATGGGTTGTTAAGACGGCATTGTGTGAGCTAAAGCTTGTGGACGTCTATGCTGCATTTTATGCAATATACTTCCTATATTGCATATTATAAACAAGATCACACAACAGAAAATGTACGAGTATACAGTAATGTGTTTGAGCGAACTCCTTTGAGGAAAATACAGATACCCAACGAACATTTTGTAAGATAGCTTAACAACGTGTGTTTATGTAATAGTAATAATATGATCTTGCGTCTCTTCGTATTTTCTTTTGCCTTCTTTGGCCGGCAAGATTGGATTTTGAGGAAAGAACTACTGAGCATATATAGGGGAAAATGAAAGTAAAGGAAACGAAATCAAAGTACCTATGTGTGGTATATAGTCTAGTCGCGTAACGACGTATATTTCTCCACGAAAATGAGTTTACTGTAGCACACGTACTATACTACGTAGCAAGACACTACACTACTGCGATCTTCATAAAAATACACTGCACAAGTGTAGTTGTAGTAGTTGCGAACAATCTAATAAAGAATGAGACGGTAGAGAACTGCGAGCAAAATAATAGAATACTGAAAGCAGTATACGAACGAAGAACAGTTGTGTGATTTATGCATTCGTATAGAACCGTGGTACTGTAGTAGTAGCACATAATATATTATTATGTATTTACAACAGTCTATATGGATGTACATATCGAGTGCGCCCTGCCATATCATATACAGTCGCAGCATCGCATCTGTCTGCTAACAACAAACATAAAGCGAGTAAATGGGGAAATTGAACTTATACAATATAATATCACAAGCAAGAATTAAACAAAAATTGTTGATCTTTCCTGATATGCAATAAAAGCTTGAGACTGACACAGAAGTAACTGCAGGTGCTCGTCTGTTTCTTTCTGTATTCTACAGACTGAACTCTTGTAACTTTCACCGCGGATGCTATGGACAGATCCATGTCCATATATAGACAACATACGATTTCCACAGCAAATTAACTACTAGGTATTTATACATATCTCACTTATCGTGAATTATTAATTGATGGTCATCGTAAGGTTTTCAGTGGTCAATCCAAGAAGAAGAAAACCCTAAAGCACCGATCATGGTACTTTCAGCTTCGAAATGGATATCGTTTTCTGGTTTTCAAAGCACAACTTTTTACGATCGATTTTATATTGTAGAAGGAAACAGAAATGTCATGAACAGAAGGAAAATGAATTCGAGGTTCAATACAATGGAAATTTATCGACCGTAATGAAAAAGGTTCAGCTCAAAATTATTTTTCCTCAGTTCAAAGTTTGAGTTACAAAAGTAATTTTTTTGGTATTCGCATCTGATAATACCTATCTTGTGCATGAATGGAATTCAGTAGGTATTCAATTATTCATATATCAATCAAAGCTTCCGTTTCTACTAATGGGACAAAAAATCTGCTTTGATAATTTATAATTGAAGCTTACAGTGTAAAATTGCTATTAAAGACCCAAACTCTTTTACAATGACGAAAATCTTGTTTGTATGAATACCAATTAAAGTGAAATATAATTACAAAAGCTGACATTTGACAAACCAACACTGAAAAACCGCCAGGAATACATAACATAAAATATGGCGGTACATATACGTATAAACCACAGTGAATCAGTAAGTTTTATTTGATATGAACAAATACCAAATAACTACCTAAATTCCATTCCAATGACAAAGAGTAATTCCATCCAGGGCACAACATTTATCATTGCTAATGAGTACGGTAGATTGTTTTCTCTCTGACTTTTTCCTTGATTTCAGAGTAAAAGTCAATTCCGAATCTGCTATCTATAAAGACTGCGATGGATTTTTCATTTACAGACGGTATTTCATCACGGCTAATAAATTCTAGGCCTAGTTATTATCGGTTGGTCATTTGCGATCGTGATTAAAAATGAGTTATTATTAGATTTAGCAATATAAATTGCTTCTCTCCTATCACTTAATGCTATATAGTACATACCTTGTGAATTAGTTACTAAAAGTCATTATATCGTATTACGCACTGTTACTCTTTACATATACCACCTATAAACATTTTCACTATGATCTATATACATTGGAGAATATTTATATGAGTAGTGTACGTGTATTATATCTGTATACTTAACTACATATAACTATAACTATGTGTATTGTACAGAAATGAGACTGTATTATACAGAGTAGTTCAAAGGGTTAATGAATCGGTGGCCTTTTGACTCTGACTAACTCTCACATGCCACTACTCTGTGTTTGGTAAATTACATTTTATTAAATTGGTCTCCCACAAGCAACGACGTAAAGACTTTTGCGTATATTGGTGTTAACATAGATTTCTTTGAACTTGTATCGCCACTTATGATTGTGACATATACAGAGAGTTACAATACAATTATTAACACAGGTCATATATAATATGTTTCCACTGTAGCGTGCAGCAGGTGTATATGCCAATCTGTATCACAAGAAAAAATATTTCTGACTGGTCCAACGTGAAGGAGCCAGATAGGTATTAAATTTGTGGATTAATAAAACTGAAGTTATTAATATGCCATAACGGTTGACGCTTATGTAAGATATATAGGAAAGAGTAAAGTTGATATAAAATTTTGGTGCTAAGCAAAGTTCAGTGTTCTGTCGTATGCTCAAATAGGTCATGCATAGGAAATACAGTCGGGTAGGGTTGGCTACTGATGCATCAGCAAGAGAATTTAGAAAAAGGAAGTACCTAGGATTATTGGTGGCAGTAGTCAGTGGAGTAGTGACTGCAGCAGCCATAATGCACATACGTAAGAGGAATATATGCCCGTACATTGCTATTATTGGGAGAAAGCAAAAATATAACCGTATTTCGTGTTTCCTATTACCTACGGTTCTACATATGTGTGGAGTATTGACGGTTAAATTGGTGAGCTGTCTCTGTGTGTAGTGCAGCATCGGGTATATGACGTGATGTGTGTATGTACTTTAGAAAAGTGGAAGGATCCATAAAGCAAAGTAATAAAAGGATTGAAAAGAAAACTATTCGGTGAGAACGATCGCAATAAAAAGGTACGTATCAATGAAATACTACGTTGAAGAGTAAAGTAAGCTACCAACTACTCTGGAGCTATACGATTACCTCCGAAAAGGCTGTTCGTCTTGTCTTTTCTTAGTGGAGGGATCCAATTGAACCAGATACTCACTGCATTGTGTTCAACTGAATTGTACATACATCGGTTGTGCTCTATTTCTGTCTTTTCCTTCCCTGCCACCAGACAGTCGAAGAAGAATACATTTACGAGGACGAGTTTGATTCACAGAAACTATATATGGAGAACAAGTCGGGTATTTATGAGAGGAAAACCAACGTTGGATATAACTAACGTTTTCCAACGTATAGAGTGTAGTCTTATGTAATAGAAAGTAACGATGAGGTATTTTTGTTTGAACCAGGTTCACTGGAAGTGCATTCCAAGCTAGAAGAAAAATTCGTTTTCTCTTTAGTATGTGGGGCTGCAGCCAGCTTACAATATTTACATTGACTTTAATTGTAATTCCATGTGAACTATAGACACTTCATGACGAATTGCAAATTAGATGCTTGCAATATGCAATAGTGAACCAAGGTTGAGCAGTCTAATAAAACTTCCATTTTCAGCTCCTCCATAATATAGTTATATATTTAGCAGAATAGCAGAATGAGTGTAAAAACTGATAACCAAAGGCAAGTAAAAGATATATAAGTTATAGCAGGTACTTTATTTCATGTCGTATACGTATAAGGTAGAGTATTTTAAGGTACGCATTATAATATAATATGACTCACTGTAAGTTTGCAAAGTTTCATTGAGATGTTATATTCTCTTTGACATCGTGCATATTGCTGTGTGCTCTGCTTACATTTAATGTGATGCGAAATTTAATTATTCTCAGTTCCGATTACTACAGAAAATAGCTAAATGCTGTACATGAGATTACTTCACTTGGCTCAGTCAAAGTCTTCAACACTAATAAATGAGTTTTGCAAAATGCTTAGAAAGCTAACAATACAGACGTCGCCTGAGGAAAGTCAGGAGCAACTAAAAGTGGATAGAGAAAGAAGTGAAAGACACTGCTTCTAAAAGTAGAGTACAGATATAAGAAACATGTAAAAGTTATTGCTGGAGAGAAATTTATGACGTCATGGCTTAAACCTACAAGCCTGGATGCAAAATCCTAAATGTCAAAGTTGAGCAAAGGTAAAGGTCGTTCTTGAGTAAACACAATTAGAGTTTACATTAGAGAATGAATAATTAGTTAGCAGCATACCAATCAAGGTCTTCCGACTCATTCTCTCTCTCTCTACTACTGTATGTACATTCTTATTATATATTTTCATATACTACAGAATATACATTGCTATTCTTCTCTACAGGTTCTTGATTACGTCAGACTCGTTTGTAGACACAGAGCTGTAAGTACAGCCTTGTAATAAAATAATATGGCTTTCTATACAATATGCAGCATTTGTTTCTCATGCCCACTGCAATTAAATAAGAAGTTAAGAACAGATTCTATTAACGTTAATAAAATCATATTTTTGATATTATTTTACTAATTCTGCTATTTGAGTGTATATTTTCCTATGTTGTATTTTCACTTTAATAAAATACGACATTATTGATCGTAAATGTCTTCCGACTCAAATTGTCTGACATGATTTTAACTTCATTAGTAAACTATGCAAATTCTCCCTTGAGAATAAATTAATAATGTCATCGAGTTATATTATATCATCACATTGTACTTTATGTAAATACATACAGTACCTAATTACCTAATAAAATGTTATGAAGCTATTATTAAGTAACGAAGTTACTTATAACTACCTTACTTACTACCCTACTTATAAGACCTAGGCTGTCCGTCTGCCCTTCACCACCATATAACTTGAGAACGCTTTAAGAAACTATTTTGATCCAATTTGATACACATACTAGTGAGAATCTATGTGAGGCTAAGTTAAAAGATGGGGTCAATAGGTCAACTCCTTCACGACCTGTTAGAATAACTACTGTGTTAATACAAACCACAAGTGTATTCAATTAAATAATTTTAAATACTGCTACGTGACTTATTCGAAAGTGAAATCCGGCGAATTTTTAATTGGGAAACGACCAGTGTTAGAACATTTTATGCTTTGTATTTCTGGAAATGAAATACTAACAAATATTAACCGTTTAACACGTGCAGTCATAGTAGGAGTTATACTGCTGCCAGTGTCACATAGTCACATTGGACGTGTTGATATCACAGTTAATGTTACCGTGTCAAAATTCACAACAGTGTCACTTCTCACTTCGTCACTTCCTTGGACCTTTACAAATGGTTTATAATTTCCTCTAACACCTTCTAAATCTTCTTTATAAGTATAGTGCTAAGAATAATCTCTCATTTAAAGTCATTTATAACAATATTCTCTGTTCTGTGTCTGACAACAATGAGTAGAAGTGGAAAAGATTTGGGTATAGTCTATAGAGTGAGACGGTTTGGTAGGAAATCATTACATTGACTATTTCACTTCCTGGCACCTCACTTGTTAGTACCACTACCATTTCCTTTTCTACACATCGCCAGTCGCCACTCCATATATCAATGGGGCATAACATTACAAGAGGGACTTATTATGCTACATGTGTCTGTTGGAGAACAGAAGTAAATTTAAAGTTGGCTCTTTGTGTGATGAACCTTACAGGTAATTTCGATGATACCACTCGACGGAAGTTGTCTAAAGATTTCTATCTTTGCCTTTGCTCCATATCTAAAGCTGGAGAAAGTAAAGGTTTTAACTGACGCAGCGTAACATCTCTCCGTAGACCAAACATTAACTTACAGTGAAAGAACTTAACTTGATTTGTAAACTACTTTTCAATTTCACCTAAGCCTCTGCCTTCATCATTCATTGTGGCGACGATATCTTCCCTTTCCCTTTACTATCTGCTATGTCGTTGTTAAAAAAGTTTTGGTTGTTGTGCAAGGACGAAGTATAAGTAAAGAAAGGCAAGTTTGGGAAGTCAGTTGGCAGTTTAAGATTTTGTGGAGTGTTGTGAAATGAAATGAGTCTGAAAAAATAGTGTTCACAGTATTCAGTAATGATATTATTAAGTAAATGAAATCTCAGCAAATTTCCCCACTTTTTACCCATAATTGTTTCAAGTATCCACCATAATTGAAATAGCTGCTCGTTCATTGAATTGGATGAGAAAAGTTCTGCTGCAAGTAGCTCTGAAGAATAATTTAGCAATAAATAACGGTATTTTGACTTAATTTCCTCTCTCTTTACGAGAGTCTAAGTTGAAAACATGCCGTTAATTCTCTTTACTTTTACAGCATTGCAGGTATTGGTTATTCGTATTGGATTTTGAAGATGCACTTGATGCATGGGGAATGGTGAAATATTTACAACCCGTCTCCTGCAGAAGAATTCAGTAAATTATTCAAATCCGATTCTCATAATGAAAGATAGCATGTTCATAATTCATAATATAACTCACTTTATAAAAACAAACAGCTAATATTTATATTCAAGAACAGCAAGCAAATGCCTTCCAATGTAAATCATCAGCATCGATTTCTTCGTATATTGACCTAACTAAAATCAAACAAATTAGGACTAATTCTGTAGGAAGTGCCAAGTTGATTTTACAAAACAATTTCATAACATTTCATTAAGAGTTATCTCTTAATTAAAATGTTGACTGACTGACTTGATTAATAATTGAATATGAACATACTATTGACAATAATGAATGAGGTTTCTCTCATTAGCTGCTATACTAACGTCTGCAAATCTCAGATTCTAGTTTGGCCATACTTATTAGGTACGTCCTATACAATACTCTCACTTCAGTAATTAGTAGTGCAGAATAATCAGCAAGTTTGTTAAAGGATTCACTCTTCCCCTTCTGTGTAATATGAAATCAAAGAAAGTAAACACATGTAAGAATTACCACTGTATCTATATGTATTCTGTAAATGTTACTCGACATAGATCTAAAGTGGAGGAGGGTGGAAAGACGATGTGTTTTCTTAAGAGAAAGGCCTTTTACTTACAGCTACTAAATCGCTGGCGAAATTACATGTGAGAGGAAAAGTACAACACAAGGCTCATCGTCGAACCGGAAAATTCAGCAAGGTTGAAGTTGAAGGTAACCAGTCCCATTTCATTTCCCCTCTGCAAACACGGCAATTTCGGAGCACTGAAAACTGGTTTGTGATAAAAGACCACAGATGCAGATAGAAGTTTACTACAGAGTCAAGTTAAGAAGAAAGATATACTACGCTTCGTAACGACTGCTGAAACAATCTTATATCCCAGTAAACTAGGTACGTATTGCATTGTGAGTACATGCAGTAAGTGGGGTTATATATGCGATGCCCGGTATATGAAATATATGGGGAGGAGGCGAAAGAGTAGAGTAACAAGAGGTACTCCCTGCCAACCAAAAGAACGAAGCTGTATCGCATTAACGTATGTATCTCACCGGCTGTGCAGGGATAAATAAGATAAATGGCAACTTTTTCTTAAGATTGCCTTGCTCTCTCCTTGTAGAACAGTTGCTTTTTTGGCTCTCCTTTTCCTTTTTCCTGGCAAACCGATTTTTGAGATCATCCTAACCAAAAAGAACCATTCACTTAGGAAAGTGCTAGCACTGGCTAACAATCTACTATATCTAACTGAACCATCGTGTCTTATACAATCCATACAGATACACCCGCAGCTTTCCAACCCACATCCTTCTTTTCTATACGTTTATAAGTAACTAAACCTAACTAACGAGCTAACGATATCTACTCCTACTACTTCCACTCACACTACTATCAACTATATCTATGTACTGGCCTAGTAAAGTGTACTGTAGTTAGAGTAGTGTGGTAGTTGCTGCGAAAATGCTCCTTTACTTATTGCCCGAATCCAACATGACTTATCTGTCGGTTTCGTTGGGAGGAGTACAGTGTACGGGAAAACCAAGATATAAGACTTTATCGGCCTTCTTTTTTGTAGCCACATTACATAGCTATCACTCACTCACTTGGTTCTGGAAAGCAAAAATTGATTTCTTTGGCAAGTAGGCTCTTCTTCAATTTCTTATCATTTACGTGTTTGTTGGTCGAGTAGGACCAGTATCTTTCGCTTTCTACCTCACTGACTAGTGACTACAACTACATCACTTACTCCTCTTATACACTAAAGTAGTAGAGAACGTTACTCTACTTCCAAGAGAACACTCCTGCTCCGTCAGCTACCTACGACTACACCATAGCAATGAAAAGAATCGTTTTCAGAACAATTGTTATTCACTACTACTACAGACATATTGGAGTCAAACAGAAATGATTGCGTAACATAACATCATCCATGGTATTTACGAATAGTAAAAGGAATCTTTGCTATTTTGTGATTTGCTACGATGTTTGGATAGTCATGATCATTTTTCTTGAGAATTCCCTTCATTTCGTACACCTAAACGTAAATGCAGCAATAAAACCTGAGCGAAAATTCTCAGAGCACTTCTCTTGCCCTAGTATTCCAACGCTAGTATAGTGTAGCAGTCCACAGTTCGAGAAATAGGTAGACTAGACAGTAAACACAGAATTGGTGCAAGTTTTTTTCCCACTTTTCAAGAAGAAAAGTTTGAGTGAAAGGAAACAAGGCAAAAGAAGGCTGACGAAGTCTATGTATACATTTATATGTGTGTGTATAGCTAAAGAGACAGAGACAGCTCAAAGCATACACAGCACGGGGAACATTGAGAGCAACTTGTCTCTATTCTGCCATGCCTATGCTATAAGTGTATACTTTCACATACATTCTATATACAGACACACATAGTGTGTAGTGGTGTAGTAGTGCTTCTGCTATTTATTTCTACTGAAGAGTATTTCTTTCACAGCCTTGGCTTCGCTTCACCTAATGATACATTCTTCCCCCGTCAAAATTCTTTTCCGTTCCGTTCTCAGTCAAACGGCTGCACAGGAGACAGCAAGGAAATACAAGTGAGAAACAAACAACTCAAAGGGAAAATAACAAGGAAATGGAAAGCAAGTGAAATGCCAAATCTATCCAATTCATTTGACTCATTTCAACTTGAAAATTACGATTGCACAGTTATATATATACAACATTAGTTTCTTGTAGAGCCTCTGGAGTTATAGTATAGACATAACATAGCAAAATACAAGCAGCCACAGAAGATTCCATGTATAAGTGTGCAGCAACTATGGCTACTTTTCCCAGTGTATTTGTGTCGTCCTCGTTTGAACTACACGACACGACACTCCGACATTGTACCATTCCTTGTCTCTCTCGCTCTCTCCCGTTTGTTATTTGTTTGTCAGGACTAGACTAACAAACTCTGCCACCACTTTAACTACTAACCCAACACGAGGTATAAGGAATACTTGCTCTACTTCTATTCTAAGACACATATTATTCTTATAGTGTACTATGCCTCTCCTCTCTAGATAAATAGTGCATGGATGGACCAGATCGGCTTTAATATTTGTAGTCTCGAGGAGTGTGCCTGCTTATAGTACTTAGCTAAACATATCGAATAGAATATCAGTAGGCATGCACACACGGAGTTTAGAGAGCTAGACGAGAAAATGTAAGCTAAAATAAACTTTTAAACTGCGTCATCACCCTTTGGAAATATTTGTACTGTTTGTAAAAATTACGGCAGAGTAAATAGCTGCGATATAGGGAAGAATACTTATGAAGGCTATAGAGAAAGATCCCTTTACACCATTTCTCCTTCCGACTAGTTACAGAGCTGTATTAGTTAGTTATCTATTGAGAAATTGTAGTTTGTATGTTGTGACATTTTCTATAGAATGCTGGAACGATTGACATGCCAAAAATAGAAAGTGTAGAGTGATTTCGTCTTATAGTTATATAGGATGGTATACTACTTGTCTGGTTTTGTTCGAAGATTATTCGGATGAAAGTGAAACAATCGAATTACTATCGACCCTATGTGCACAGTCCCGACGGACTACTAATACTACAGAGTAGCTACTGGTTTTTAATACAGAGAGACACATACGCAACGTAACACAAAAGACACTTTCTCTCTTGACATTAGCATAATGAACAATCACCAATTTCCAAATGATATTGAATTGGGCTTTAGAAATTCACAGTAGTTAATTCCCTCTTCACATTGCCAGGATCCCAGTGGAGAGACACACGTTGGATTAATGTTGACAATACGTTAAATTCCGTTAAATATAGTTCGTCGGTATGATGTAGGTTACAACGTTGGATTGATATCACAAATGTCAATCCGGCACACACGGACATGACGTCAACTTGCAACCAAATTCGGACAACAACCAAAAAGTCAGAGCGGGACCATTAGCCATTCACACTCTAGAATAAGTCATGCAATTACCACTATACTATACTACTACCACTACCACTACTTCCGGTGAAATATTGCATTTTGTATAGACAACACATAGAATTTAGCTGCACAAGAAGTCTCACGTTTTTTTCACTTAGAAATGGTCTTGGGTGTGGAGTGGACTCCTTTGTGGACGTCGGAATTAAGGCGTAAAAATAACGTTAGAGTAATAATGTTACATAATTGAGTTCTGCTGACAATGTCAATGCAATATTTTTGTTGCATAACCAATACCGATCAAATCTGATGAGTTTGACCAAAATCTAACCTTAATCCGACGTAGTTCTCCCTACTGGGATGCTTATAACGCTCTTTCTGTGCAATTTTTCATTAACCTCTTTTATAAAACTTGACGTAATAAAAATAATGAAAACAAAATATATTTTTCACAGATTGTTGTTATTTTTATTGAAGTTGAATGCTAGTAATTTAACAGCACCTACTCATATCGTAGGTACTCATTGCTTTCACTGTATGTCATCCTCTGAGCATTAAAAAACTTTATACGGGAAACTGAGTTCCACTTTGAGAAAATTAAAGGCATAACTTTGCATTCAACTGCACGATCTATTAGTGGAGGATATTTTACTTTTACTAGCACTAAAGCTTCTGTGAATTTCCAAATGTGGACGAGCTACTAACTAGATAGTAAATGTAAGTATTATCGTACACCAAGACTCGTACACTCAACTGGAGTCCAGTGAGCTGATAACTTTGTTTTGCTTTCGCTGCTTACTTTGTGTTGCTAAAGTACTGCAACTCGTGTTAGTTTAACAGTAAAATAAACCTGTTAGTGGATACCGTAGTTAGTAACGAATTACATAGTAGTAGAGCAGCGTAAACTTTGAAATTGGGAAGCTGCTTTAAATTCTATAAGAGAAATGGGAAACTTGAAAATTTTTAAGTAAAATGCACAGTGGGCAAACAGTCGCGTCGCAGTGTGGAACGTTTTACTGTGAAAACATTGGAAAATGAAAAGCAACGGGGAAAGGACAAACTGATGGAAGTTAGGAAACTAAAGTGGTATTCTGGTGATGTTGGTTGGAGAGTTAGTTGTCCAGGCACATACGGGAACAACTATAGCCCATAAATATATAAGTAGAAATTGTAAAGCAGTACATAGTGGTGGTGAAGGATGAAGTGAGTGATCTAGTATTCTCAGTGCGTTCAGCACAATGGAATGTAGAGCTTTATGTTCTGAACATAAATATGTGCTTGTGCCCACCTCATACAGTCTTTGTAACTTTATGCGGCTCTCCCGTATAAATGTTACCGTCTTTTTATGCATGTGCGTAAAATATGGTGAAAGGGAAGACCCATGCAATTTAGCCAGAGGAAAGCAAATATACACATCCTCACACACACACAAACTTAGAACATACACGAGGCACTTGATTATTGTGTATGCACACGTAGCCGGGATGTAGTGCAATGTGTGTGGTGTGCACAATCCACCACAATCCGTATTTGAAGTAGTAGGGAGCTTTGGCTTGGCAAGTGCAAGTGGGACGGACTGGATCGGCACATTACGGCTTCAGAGAATCATGTTAGAAAGCTGTTGGTGTGTTAGTCTCACCACCTGAATTATGTGCAATGCTTTTAGCCTTTGGGTTTACTTCCCTTTTATCTTTTCTAGTGTAATCGACCGCTACAATGTTGTTAAGGCCTCATTTAGCTGATTAGCAAATTACAATTACGCTAATTGCTATTTAATGAAAGCGACAATGTAATGTAAACCCAAATTTTCCCTCGCTCTTGTTTTAAGGGACTTACAACAAGTTTTATCGTCTGGTAACCTACCATATGCATATTTCCCTATACACTTATTAAGAATGAGTCTTTTGATCTAGGTAAATTAATAAAGACTTTTTTTCTCTTTTATAATCGGTTACATCGATCTTCTGTGACGTGCGGACTCTGACTTTCTCTTTGTTATTGAAACGCGGACATAAAAGGACAAGCCCTTTGTAACGGATGCAGGGAAGAAACTCACCGTGCCAAAATGTTTTCGGCTCATGATATTATCCCGGTATCTAAGTACACCAAAGAGACTCCAAAGAGGGTGAGTTATTTTAATTTAACGCTTTATTATGTACTAGTTTATATACTAACTTTAGTTTTGTTTTCGGATTTCCTTTACTGTTAAATATTAATAGAACAATGAAATTAAATCAATATGATACTTACTGTTATACACATACTTATAAACTTATAATCATTTGTCACCATCACAAAGTACAGTGTTACATTACTTAGGTGTCGTAAATGTACTAAACAGGATCGACTATACATGTACTTGATATAGTCTTAGTCGTATGTAATTATGATTTGTAAAGTGGTGGCAAATAACAATTAATGGACCTGTCTATAAGAGGGATAAAACCACTCTAAAGCAGCTTTCACTCGTCATGTTGTTTTGCTAATGTTTACATTTCAGGCCTTTGATCGTCCGATGGTATTGTTTAGGCAAATTGGTTGCCCGACGAATGATTTCGAAGTTAACAGTTTTACACATGTATTATGTGCAACTCCGTCGCACTCGTCGGAACAATACGAATTGTGAAGACTGTCTCATTCAAAACTATGACAAACGAATTTTCTGACAAGCAAAGTGTGGGTGTTACATGATTAACATGACGAGGACAAGTATTTGTTCGTGTCGCTGTCATGCAGTACTCTACCGAACAGATATACGTAAAATAACACATACACTTACTAAAAATGTTATTGTAGGGAGATATAAGTATAAGTACTATGAGGGAACACTACTCATGTATTAATATTAGTCAAACAAGCGTACAGTCAATCTTGAAAGGAGTCACTTTAATTGACTTCAATGTTTTGTGTAGTTCTGAATGTAAATTAATATGAAATCATTTTAATATTGGACTTCTGTGGTATGGAAATGCCCGAAGATTGTCGCGGATGAAATGTAATGTCCTGAAACAAAATACATGTGAATGCCCGACAGAGCACAAAGCTGTGCGTATATAGAGACAAGATTTAATTAACTTTTCTTCTGTGTACGAACTAGCAACTAACATTTAATCAAAACAATTAGGACGGAAATTTTCCTTTTGCTGAGGCTTCGTTTTCTAAAGAGCTGACTGAATTAACTGAACAAACTTTCGATGGGGAAATCATAATGAACAACTCATGAGTTGACTTGAACTTCGTGGGACTCTAAAAGCATCGAATTCTTTCACGTTACTTTCCAACAACTTCAATCTAGTTTTAAATTGAATGTAGGTGCAAAAACAACTATAGTTATTTTTCCCTCTTTCCTTACTATACCTACTGCTACCTTAATCCGTTTTTTAATTCGGTCTCCTTTCCGTGAAAAGCTCAATTCATTAATCAAAGATTTCCATGTTAAACATTTGTAGTATAAATGAATAACAAAATATCATGTTCTCTTGCATTTTTATACCAACTATTCTACTAACATCTTATGTAATATTGGCCAAGAGTAATTTTTCTCGGAATCTATTTTTCCACCAACATATAATAGCATCTGCATTACAAAGTTCTTGGTCTACATTGAAGTATAAATTATATACAGCTTGAAAGTATATAATGTACTACTTGAAAAGTTTCTGGTGGAAAAGCGGATGAATGAGCGGAACAAGTACAAATGAATTTCCTGACGCTGTCAACAGCACAAATATATGAATACCACTCGCCCGGTCCTTTCCACGAACTTCGCCAGTAGTGTATCTATGAACATAACATAATACATCTCTCGGATTTTGGGAAAGCGGGTGCAATTTATAAAGAAGAAAGTCTGAGTCCCTATATTTCTACTTCGTCTGTATCAATGCACTACAAATAAAAGAAGCTTGCCAATTGAATGCGAATTACTAGTATTGCCCACAGTATGTATAAATACAAATATTACTTGATAATGAACTCCTTGGCCGTGGTAGTTACGATTAAAGGTATACTATAGTATATAAACTCAGTTTAACGTAATAGTTCTACTTTTGCACATACGTCCGCCCACCCGCACACCAATAACACAATGTAAGTTTCTGCCGTATTGAAAATAAGAGGAAGATAAAGTGAGGATAATAGAAAAGTGAGACTACTCGAGTGTGATTTTATTTCTGTGTGTGTGTGCAAGTGTTTGTAGTGGGAAAAGAGTTACCACCAAACCACGGCAGAGCCAGCTGAGTCAAGAAGACAAGTTTCAAAGGAATATTTCTTTGTATTCTAATGTTTCTGAGAAAGAGACAGGGAGAAGACACCGTTTTGTATCGTGCTGCTGCAGTATACACATTGAATTGTGCCCTGTTGTATGTGCATGATGTGACTGATGCGTGTGTGGGTTTTGTATATTGCAAAGCCGGAGTTAGAGATAGACGTTGAGAAGCTCAAGTCCTCTGATTCAATTTGCTAGTATGTAAATATATTAGAAAACGGGCTCAGGGCTCAGCTCTCGTCGTCTGCTCTGATCTGGAAATATATCTCAATTGGTGCTCTCTTTTTGTTTCTATGTTTCACAGTGCTCAGTGCATGGGGAACAATATATCATGTTCTCCACGGTACAAAAATCAATGCTGTGCATCAACTGCTACCGGGACACGGCCATGGAGTCTCGTCTCCACTGTGTCGATTTGGAAACTGCCTACAGCCAAGGATGTCGAAAACTCGATCGAGCTGTCATGGTACGCTCCTTAATAAATCCAATCACTTCCACCACCCTTTCCTTTCTACTTTTCTATCTTCTCTCAATATACCATTCCCCACATCCGCAACATCCTTTTAAACACTTTCTATTTACAACCCAACCGGTTGTGCACTAGTGGTCTTAGGCTGTGTGTGCTTCTGTGTGTTTCTTCGTAAATAGCTGCTTTACAACCATCACCCTCTCATACATTTTATATACATTCGAATAAGCACACGATAAGTACAACTCGTACTTAAAGACGCGTGTAGTAGTTTCTATGCACCAACAACCTAAGTACACTCAAATCCGCCTCTATACATTCCCATCGTCGTCGTCCTGGATGCTGAAACATCCTCAGTACAGAAGTACACGCAATACCGCACTCTACCTGCATGCTTTCTCCAACTCAATTGTACACAGCTAGTTATTCTATACACAATTTACACAACTACCTCCACTATATTATTTCCAGGCATATAGCTTTTGTACTGTGTTCTCGGAATGTATATATTATAGTATACGGTTGAGAAAAATGCATTAGCATTTATACAGCTAGGGAGCTTTGCATGAAGAATATAAGAGGAACGTTTATCCATCAGCACAGCTTAAACTGCCGCAGAACGTGCACGTTGCATTACCTTCTGTCTGTACGAGCCTGAACTCTCATTCACTACTACGAGCATCACTGGGTACTTTTTATTCATTGGATTGGACAAAAACCAGTCACTGTGTATTTACGTATATACCTATATAGACTTTTACACGCTAAATAGTTGTGTATCTTTCTGTGTATATGTGGTATGCTTATAAACAATGAACGTGTAGCTGTGTGTTGCAAAAAAGTATATAAAGAAATAGGAGGACGAGCAAGGCCGTAGCCTAAAAAAGCGGAGTGAGGTTCCGCAAGTAAAAATGTCACGCGCTAGCCATGAAAACATCCTATGACTAGAATTAAGGCTATATAGACACAACAATATACTTGCAGTAGTCACTACAAGTACGGGAACCTCACCATGTTCTTACTCAAAGACTATGGATGGAGGTTACACAGTGCTTACTAGTACTAGTTGTGTACTAAATATATATATATATATAGGTATATCGGAAATGGCATGTCACGATGACATGTACAACTGTATTGTAGCAACTACTGTAGCAAAAAGCAGACCACACCAACAGGAGCTGCAGCAGAGGGAACCGAAGTAGGGAAGGCAAGCCATGAAGAATTTAGCCAACCATAAGATCTGATCTGATCCCCATCCTAAAACTTTCTTTCCCTTCTAAAATAAAACCTTAAGCTGCCGTCTTCAGATTTGCCTTTACGTTTACATTTATTCGGCTGTTATGCTTTGCTTTGGCACATATGACTATGAACTGAAACGTGGTGCACTACAATCACATCAAATCGGTTAAAACAACTTCTCAATAGTTTGAGTGCTCCTATACAAATGTTTTATCGTGATCGTCATGTCTCATTCCTCAAGAGAAAGCAACGAGAAAAAAGAAATGGCTAAATTATTCTATTCAATTTGTCTCCCCGGACAGCTTATTTGTGTGGCTTTTTCTCAGTACATTATTTATGCTGTATATAAACACGCAGTCAATAAGGTAAAACCTGTGAAATATCATTTCCTGTAAAAGGGGACTCACCTCTGTATACAATTCCTGATTGCCACAATATTATATTCCTATACGAATAATTAGGTTCTCTGTGCATTGTGTTCATCATTTAAATGTCAAGAGGACACGCAAAGTTTCACGTGAATCATAGAAATTTTCATGTGTGGAGAGTATATCAAATAAATAAAAATGATACTGAATGAAATCCTGGATAAAATCATTCAGTTTTATTATTATTGCAGTTGAACTTATAAAGTGAAATCATTTTGTCAACTTTTATTCCTATATTATGGCATGATTGGATTCAATTAACTTTTAGAGAAAGTTGTCTGAAAGTTAATTGAATCCAATGCAGAGTTCTTTGAATGATTGTGTCTTTTACTCATAGGTATACATATTTCTACACGTATATTTCTACATATATTTCTACAATATAGTCTTTGCTTAGATTACATTTGATGAAAACAATAAAGATTTTATAACAGGGCTATAGATTTGAGATGTGTGCAGAACTCTACTTATCGTTAGACTCGTGTCCTGTCAGTCAGGAGGTTGAATTGCATGACTTGATGTGAACTCTCTGTATGATTGATGAAAGTGTCTCCTGAGAAGACAAATAAGTAACAGGGAAACGATGACAGTGAAAAAAGAAAATGGAGCTCTAAGCTATACAATAATAATGCTGTGTATAGGTATAATCTGCAAATCAGAGGAATGCCAACTTTTCTGATTTATCTACTCTGCAATTGTACACAATAAGTAATTGAAGCTGCACGTTCTGTGATTTCGCTCTTACAGTTTGTTTCTCTTGCTGAAAACTTATGCAATGAAACCTTTGACCTTTTATAAACTTCCCACTAGTATTACTTTCTAAAGCGAAGTATTTTCTAATTATAAAATTGCAATTTATTACGCTGCATGCCATAACACAAACATTTCCATCGCCAGTTTAATCCTCCACCCACCCAACATCCAATTTACTTATTCATTGTTACTTTTACTATGACATGTTTGGTAAAGCTCTTTAAAATCTGTATTAAGTTTGTCTTATTATAAAATTATTAAGAAACGAAGTTACTTTATTATGTAATATGCATTAACAGACATGTAATAATGAATATGTTTGTATTGCATAATATTATAGAGTCTTAGGGATCTTCAAGTAGCAGTCCGAGACGGAATCACAATGCTGAAAAATGTGCTCGAAGAACTGAGAAGAAATTCGGATTCAGAGAAGAGTGCTGTAAATGCAGTTTGTCAAACTATTCTCGATGCTCTGACCAAAACTCAGGAAAATTTATTGCGGGATGTCGATTGGTAAGCTGAGATTTCGTTCATAAATGCTTTCTTAAGCTAAAGGATGAATGAGCACTCTGTTATTATTATCATTTATATTGCTGTTACTTACTACTACCACACTTTGATAGGTTGCTCAGTTGAATATAAATCGCAGACAGAAAAGAAATGCATTAAGGTAGTAATAAATAAGATTTTTCTAGGGTTCTGCCCTCCTGAACACTTTCCGCTGACAGACATGATGAAGTAATCAATAAAGTAATCAAGATCACTGCATTTAAAAATAGCATCTGTATACTTATGCTACTTTCTCAACCAACCAGACATTTTGCTTAGAATACACTCACTCACTCACCATATAAATTCGATTCGTCTCATCCACAACCAGCACTTAAATTCTGGAGGATTGATTCTATCTTTCCACTCTACCTAAATATGATCAGAACTTTCAAAACCTCTTACTCAACTCACTCGAAGCATTTTATTCTTGTACATACATTAGATTCCAATGAAAGGCAAAAGGAAAGCAGAGCAAATATTTACCCACGTCATGCTAAATACAATAGGTACTATATTCACAAATATCATTTGTGTTTAAAAAACAGTCGACAACACAAATATAAAGAATTGAAAGAAGTAGGTTCTATTTGTATGTACTAAAAATATCCTGCATAATATAATTGAATTATGCCGAGGACTTTTATGTACATTAGCCGGATTGAAACCAGTAAAAACCAGATAAGAACTAGTAAGAACCAGATTAAAATACATATAACCAGCATGTCGGAATAATATCTATTTCACAAGAAATGAATTGACAAACTTCACAAACTGTATAATATTACATAAAATAAACTTTTTCTTTGATTCACTCTTTGTGTGAATGTTCTTTGAAAAAAGCATGAAGGTAATTACTTCAGTCAATTTCAGCTCTTTATACACGCTCTGATGGAAAAACTGAAAAACTCTACACGTTTTCTTCATGTGTTGTTAAATCGACAACTGCAACATCCAATTTACGCTAAACCAAACTTTATAAAATTTTGTCTCGTCTGTGCAGATATGTCGATATTTGTGTCTGACAGAATTTTAAATTCAATATTTTGATACACTTGCAATTCCCGGAGCTGCAACTCACAATAAAATATTCTGCAACAGCTTTCCCAATTTATTATTTGTAGTAATACGAGCACTACTGATCCTTCACTACAATGATTTCCATTTTTCCTGCTGTATGATTGTATTTTTTGCTTTCCTCATGTTCCTTTCTTTTCTGTCCTGTGCAAACATATGCTAATGATAATTCCAGACGAACAAGTGAAAAATCAATTCACATGTCTACACTAGACAAACATTTGAGAGGTAGGTAAGTGTAAGTCTAACAGGACGAAGGAGTAAAATCGATAAGGTGGAATACCTACTGCATACTACTTACACATACACGGAATGGTGTGGGAGCTGTGTATTACGGAGACTAAAGTACTCACAGAGTCAGTTGAGTCATGGCAGGGCAGGGGTATAGGTACTTATTGTTAGTGTATGGAAATGAATATAGACGTAAGGCACTCGCTCACGGATATGACACTAGCTATGATTCTTTTTGGCGTTTAACCATCCAGGAGAGCATTATTCTCTGTATGAACTTACAACATACGGAACAAGGCATATATTATTAATTCGTGTTATGGCAAGTGAACGTTAGGAGAAAATTCCATGGTTCGTGTGATGAAAGGAGTCAAGTGGAAAGAATCATCAACGATTGAATAATTAAGTGAAGTAAAAGCAGCTAACGAAGTCAATGCAATGGAGTGGAGACGATTCGAAATTAATCGACAGAAGAAAGTTATTTAGTTAGTAGCAAGAGAGGAGGGTGGATGGTATAGCCCTGTATAAAACTGCGGATAGTTCCATTGATGGATTGGCTAAAGATAAGAGACTGTGACGTGGCTATGACAGACTTCTATAACTTTACTGCCCTGATGTTCGACTCAGACCTTTTTCGGATGGTATATAGCATAGTATGTATAGAGAGAAAGCTGGGAATTAGAAATAGAAGTAGTAGTAGAAGGAAATGAATAAAGAAAGTGTGCTGCTACTGCTGGTTTGCCAAAGGAGTGAAAAT
>JABASD010000453.1:0-75936 GCA_019776165.1 Pogonognathellus flavescens
CAAATCGGATTGGGTTGGCCCAATTTCTGGGTTTTGGGTTGGGGGCCGGCCTCTAGTACACAGTAGAATAGAAATAGAGTGGTAGCTTTTTACTTAAAGAGTGCAATGACTAAGTTTATAGTTGAGTCGTATTCGGGTGATCCTTTAGTCTGGCCCATTCATTCTTCATTCATTCACTTTGCGCCGTCATTCTTCATTTTCCATGGTGTAGGAAATTGACCAACAGTCAAGTGAGAAAGAGACTACTTTTGTCGCTACTACAGCAACTGTAGCTGCTAAAGAAAAGAGAGCGTGAGACAAATAGGGATTGGAACGAGAAGCTTTCCGGCTGACAGTACTCCGCTAGTACTAAATCGATGGTCATGTCGATGTTGCTGTCGATGTGATCGGATCGTCGAGAGTTAAAATGTGTTTTCGTTGTTCGGCTTACTACTGCCAAAAACGAAACTCAGCTTTCACCCAGACAAAGGAAAGCTCTGCTATGAATTTACTCACGATCAGCTACATGTTTCTCTCACATACCCTTAATGTAAGTATAACTCAGCAACACTATAGACACTGCCGGTATAGCTTATAATAAAGCTCTTCTTTCCTCCCAAGGATTGAACAGCTGTATATAACGTATCTTTCCTATTTGTTTGCCTATTTGTATATATCTCTCACGCGTTGTGGCAAGTCTGACTTACAATACAATTAGACAGTCACTCCCTATCTAAAACGTCACTCTGCTACTCTACAAGTTATACATACAATCCTATATTTTAGTAGCTTAATATTCCTGTGCTTCATGGTTACGAAGAACAGTCCAAACTTTCTCCCCCCTACTTGCCTTCATAGTTCATATTAAAATATAGGTACTCCTTTGGAGTATTGAGGGCGTTCGTGAGTGACTATTATTATTTGTTGTTTATGGCATGGTGGTGAGATGTCGAGAGTAACTAAAACACAATAAAGTGATGAGCACATTGAATGGAATTGAGTTGAGTTTGTTAGTCTGTGCAGGGTTTATTGTCAAGGGATAAACTAACCTAAAGGAAACTGCCATGCAAGGTTGAATGGATATGGATGTATAAGCAGTTTTATTGTGAATAGAAGTCTATGTGTTTTGGCTGAACCATAAGGTTGGGAACAGTATGTCACAGTGGGAATTCACAACTCGAAATTCTGCCCAAAATAAGAAATGGAATGAAGTGTGGGATAGTATGGTTTGCACCTTATCGTGTAGTAGATTGATTTATTCTCTGAGAGGTTTGGGAAAAAGGATTAGGAATGTTGTTCACTGTTTTTGCAGACAGTAGGTACTCCGTGCTTCGGCTGGTGCGTGCTCGTGCTATTGACATTAGTAGGCTGGGACAGTCCCTTTTCTTTTCAATGTGACCCTGGTCGTCAAAACCAAAGTAAACCGGGAAAGAGATCCGCAGAATAAACGTGAACGACCTAGTTGAACGAATGTGCTCTGTAAGAAGTCTTGTAAGCATTCGCATTACAACTAATGCAAATAAATATCTAGGTACCAGATACACTTTATTTTCTGCGTCTTAGAGAGAATTGAGTTGTGCATAATTTGTAGCAGGAGATGAAGAGTGCATGCAGGATGACAATCGAATGAACCACGTTAAGTTGTAAGTACTTTCTACTTTCACAAAAAAGAGAAATGGCCCCTAGTGCAAAAGTTACAGAAGGTAAGTGCATACAACCGCCATGTTAACGAGACAGAGTACTGTGAGTACCTACTGCCGCACATGGGAGTAGATAGAATTCCTTTGAGACTGTTTCGAAGTTTACAAAGGGGTACTAAAATCTTGCAGAGGCTACAGACCCAACATGGGGAAATACTATTGACTTCGCCATGGACCATTCTGTGTCCGTTTTAAGTAGTGACTGTAATAAAGTAGTTACATATTTGTAAGCTTCACACACAAATTAGTTCTGCTAATGTTTTTGAAAGCGGTTTTAATCGGTTTAGCTTAAGAGTTCCGCTACCAATTTTTCCCATTTGTTCTAAAGACTTCTTCGTACAACACGTGTGAACAGTTGTATGAAAAGATTGCCATGCGGTACACCTGCGGGTAATATAATTTGTGTGCAACTCCACTCTCTACCCTACTCGTTGCAAAAATCCCCCAAAATAATTTGCTTGAGTCCAATTTACTATCCTCAATGAAGGTATGGTATACGTTAGTTTTAGACTGCCTTCTATGCGTACATTTGTATAGTTTGTGTATACGTAAATAATAAAAATATGTGGAGTGTGCTACAGTCGGCAGTCCAGTACGACCAGGACCAGGAAGGATAGTAGCAAAATAGCGGAAATAATATGTACGTAGTACGTACAGATAGTATAAGGTAATGCATGTCGTACATAGGTTTCTACTTATGAGAAGTCGAGTTTTAAATTATTTATGAGATTTATTCTTTGAGAGGGAAAATTGGATACGGAAGGATGTGTATAACGAGAAAGTAGCACGCTGAATAGATTTCGTGGTAGTTGAGGCAATTTGAAAGGACCTGGCAGAGGTAATGTTTTAAATCTTTGAAGCAGTCGATGTCACTGCTTAAGGTCTTTTGTTTTCAGAGCTAGAACTACAAGAGTTTTTTTACTGCTTACACACGTTGTTGACCTGAGTTGAGTACCTCATGCTCGCGTGCTTTTATATAGTACTGTATTATTGACGAATGACAAGAGCTTTAAGATAGTGCCTGGTCAATGCATAGTACCAAGAAGAAGTAGAGCCGGTTGCAGTGCAGTGCGTGAAGCCACAAATCTCTCAAAGCTCTTACCTTCTGCAGTGTGCTTCCAGGAAAGTATAAGTCATAATAATATTTATTACACGTAGCTATCCTATGAATGTTTGCTGTTATTACAAAGCTATTACAAACAAGGTTACTAGCAAATTGTCATGCACGTTTTATTGTCTCAAAGCATATGCACATTCCTATACAATATACCCTCCCGTCTCTGCCTGCAAGTTATATAGTAGCTCAGTAGCTGCTTTTCTGGCAGTTTTCCGAGATATGTGGAATAAATAATTGAAACTGCATCTGTTCAAGCCGTGTATCCAACGAGGAGTTCGAAAAGGAATGCATTGTCTATTCAGCTCTGACTTGAGTTGACTGGTAGCAGAAAATAATTTTTGAAGAATTGGTGGAGTAGTCGAGAACGGGTATTTCCGAAGTTAAGTGAAAGATGGACAATTGAAATTGTGCACGGGCTAGTAAGCCGCATGACGTAGCGATCATCGGGAATAAAAGGTTGAGTGAAGATCAGTAGAATCTTTCAATTCAATTCAACTGATGTGTATAGGGCAGCAGAAGGAAGTAGTATTATTATTATATATATGAAGTGTAGAGACTACTGACTACAGAGAAACTTGGGTTGAGAGTTTTTGTATAAGGAGCCTCTTTCACTTGCAATACTTCATCCTGGTTTCCTCGTATTGTAAATGGTTTTGGACGTTGAATGAAGCTACGTAGTTATATATAAAAGGAGAAGAAAAGACAGTGCTTGTGCAGAAGCATTGCAGTGCAGTGTCGAGTGGAGTCGTGTAGTGGAGTGCAAGTCTTCATAGCTGGCTGAACCGTTGAGAGGATGTAGTCGTGTGGTAGTGGTAGTAGCACATAGTAGTTCTGGATGTAGGCAGACTTTCGTTCACATTTTATGTATCGCTATTTTGTGAAGTGAGGTTAGAATACGAAGAAAAGTCATGCAAGGAAACCGGGAAAGGGCATTCCTATAGTCGTTTATGTAATGCCTATAGCAGTTCTCTATAGTTCATTATATTCCGATTCATTTTATATCCTTGTAGTCTAAATGGGATGCTGTATATGTTTTCAATGTGGATGGTTTCCTACTGGCTTGGCTGTTCGATGTATTTGCTGTTGTGTAGATAGATACATACAAAATCGAATAAAGATGTACAGATGTGATGTAATATTATATAATGCTGCTACCATGATACTTCTATGTTCTGCTGTACTTCTGTTCTATGAAAGGCACTACACTGCCTTTCCATGTCCTGCCATAGAGACTTAGAGACTGATAAGTTTAATGGTATTTATATTCTTCCTTATGATCTCCTATTTCTGCACAGCTTCACATTATTTAGCCAGTCAGGCACCATATTCCATCCGTTTCCCTTTCTACTCCATTTTCCCTCATTCATTCAGTTGTTCGCTTATTGAGCACATATTATAGCCATATACAATTATTTCCAAGCACTCACTCCACTTTTGGTCAGTAAACCCGTGGTAGTTATGGTAAGATGATAATGATAATTGCTTGGGTGTCTGTGTGTAGTAGATATGTAAAATAAATTATAGCTAGTGCAAAGATAACCAAACTCATGTAGGTACTTTATTGAAATGTGTACACGTGGTAATTGAACCCTTCTGTTAATAGTGTCTCCCCAACATGTCTTATACGCATTACATTTTTTCATTTGCATGTTTTCTAAAAATCCAATATCGTCTGTTTTGAAATACCCACTGAACCATACATATACGAATAAATAATATTCATCGATTTACGTTGTTGAATCGAGGAGTGAGTTAAGTTACGGATTTAGTATTGTACAACCACTACTGCCGTCACTGCTGCGTAATTGATTTATGTTCTTTTACTCCACAATAAATGTGCTCAGCAGATATGTGTGATTTTTAATTCTTATTTCTTTTGTGATTTTGGCTAAAGTAACTAAAGTTTTATATACTGAAGCCACGAAGACTATGCATGTTGCATTTTGGATGTGAATCACGAGATTGTTGATGCAGAATATGTTTTTGAAAAGTCACGGTCAGTAAATACAGATAGTAAATAATTAGTTGGAATCTAGGGAAAATGAAAGCTATTGCCACTTTCTCCGGGAGGGATATCAACAATATTTTCTGTTACCGTTTAGTAGAAAGGATATTAATATTATATGTTACCGTATAGTAGAAAGGATATTAATATTATATGTTACCGTATAGTAGAATGGATATAGGTATTTATCCTGGTGGTATACTTAAAGTAAAGATTTACTAGGTATGTCATACATATGTCATATCTAAATCCTTATTTTGAAAATAATATCATTCAACTTATTGCGAAAACTCTCAGATTTCGATTATGGCCATGTTATGTGCAGTCCTCAATTTATATTTTGCACAGTTGTGTCGTTCTGTATGCACTACTAGTTTTCAATTGGTCTCACCCAGGATCTAACGGAGTGTGAGAAGTGTCCAAGTGTCCTGCCATATATATTCATACTGGAAAAGAAAACTACCTAGAATCACCAATCACATACTTCTTATATTTCATAGTATTTCTGTATATAGCGATTAGTAAGAGATCTGACGAAGTGGAGGGACTGTAAGATGTTTCAATAGAAGCAATCATCTGTAGTTTATCGCATCCATCCGATCCGTAAAGTAAAGATTTATATTCAGAATGATAAAAACAAAATTCAGCTAGTAGGTATGTAAGAAATATCGCGCAAGCTAAGTAAAAGGGTAGATAGATTTCCTTTTCGTTTATATCCTTTCGTTTTCATAAGTATAATTTTTGAGTATTAAAATGGACATTTTTCTCGTCCGTTCATTCTCCGAAGAATCATGTACTCATACACACATCTTTTTTGCTCTTCTCAAAAAAGTGGCTAGGTATGCTCGAATGATTTTCTGGCAAGAGTCATACTGCCCACTTATTCTACCGTGTCCCGTATTCCTCAAGATGTCACGCTTTCTTTGCTTTCTCCTTGGAAGTCAATATAATTCCTAACTTCTAACAATGTTACAATCATCATAGAACGAATAGAACCTATAAAATTTTCTACCTACTAAGCACTACTACTCTGAAATCAATTCACAAGTTTCGTAGAAGGAAATAATGCCAGTATACTTACTGACTTAGCTGTAATGTTCAGCGTAGTTGTATCTTGTGCAGTAACTTAAATTATGAACTATACGCAGTATATGTACAGTATAAATAATATGACTACATGTGAGAAATATTTTGTTAATAGCAGAAGCGAGTGAGTAGAGACGTCATTAGGATTTGAAGGTTTAATCCGATTCAACACACTTCAATAATTTTAAACATTAAACATTGCCGGATACCGGTTCCAAACGACCAGCCAAACCTGAAACCGGAAATAAGTGCGACTCTTAACTCCTTTTAATGCCTCGGTTTACAATGTGCCGCTATAAGCAATTTGTGAATATGAAATACATGAATTCATTTAAAAGCTTCGATTCAATTGTGTAGCCACTGTATGTATAGCATGCGTAGCTTTTATTATGACGTAAAATTTAAAATTGACCTTCTAAAGATTTCCAACTAGTATGAAATACATAAAGCATGAAACATTCGTCTCATTCATGTATGAAGTATATATGAACAGTACAAAGTGTTGCTTCTAAAAAATGTGAGTGGGCGCCATTAAAATGAACACGTACGGACATTTAGTCCAAACTCTAAAGTAAGCGAGTCTTCAAGGTTTTTGCCACTGCTGATTATATGATGTGTAGTGTAGTTTATATTAGGTATTGTATTCATGACTTATTATATTATGGTTGAAGGTACATGCAATTAAATAGTTCGTTTGCAGTCTAAACCGCAATGTGGATAAAGAATATTAATATTACTCCCTGTGTTAATTTGAGAGAAATCACATTTCAGTATATAATACTCGTGTCACTCGTGTGTTTGTAATAGAGTAGTATTTCTTACATTTTGTCATATGTTGAGCAAACAAAACAAGAATTGCTCAATAACTCTGTGAAAAAGAGATAATGGAGCCATCTTTATAGTTCGGAAGGATAAAATGAGTTGAGTTACAAAATGGCCATAGAATTCCGGCCAATCCGACGAGTTAGATTACTTATGTATAAATGGTAAGTGTTTGTTTGTAGTGGAAGTATTATGTCCTGGGAGAAGTAGTGCAGTCCAGTTTGGTTTAGTTTTGTGGAAATACACATATTATTCGTATTCCTCTTTTTTGTGTGTTTAAGGAATTGAGTTGAGGTTGTTTTGTTGTATGTAGTACCCATTCTACCTTTGTACCTACACAGAACTAGTATTTCCTGCGTTTTATCGACTAGTTTGTTCATTTATGATTCATGAATCATTGCTAGCAGTATGAACTATATACTTACCTATACAGGGTATATTTCTTTGTGTGGGAATGTACTGGAAAATATCTGCAACTAGCTTTCGCATACTAAGCACACCTTACAAATAGAAGCAGCGTCCAAAGAAAGCAAAATAATTTACTTTGGGTACATATTGCGTTGTACTCTGTAGTGTAGGTATAATATTATGTCTCTTGCAAGTTAACATTTCATTTCGCCTGACGAAGCGAGTAAATAAATTACTCTACGTACTAAACTGAATTGTTTTACTTGAAGCAACTGGCAAACTTCTTGGTTTACATTTTTGAATTATTCTGTTGATGTATGTTATGAATACGAACTTTGACGGGTTTTGTGTAACGACAATGAGATAATGAGAAATGAGAAAGTAAACAACCACCACAGACTTTCCTTGTTGTTAGTCCGTGTAGGATGTGTGCTCACTAACGACTGCATTACTACCTACGTATCCTGAAGGCAGAGCGTTGTTTAATTTCATATCTTCTAATTGCTATATTTTTAATTTTAGAGCACGCAAGGATATAATTTCCTCTTAAATATTGTGAACACACAAGTAAACGTTTTTAATAGATGAACATTTATTTGTACATTTTGATACCCTTAGTGCGTGCGGTGTATTGCAATTTGTTGTCGCGATTTGCATGATCCTGTATGTGTATATGAATTAGAACCGTCTGACTGTGTTTACGGCTTATAATGAAGAATTGAAAACATTGTAAACAGTATGCCTTGTAAACAGTATGCCTCCTTCAACCTGTCTAGGAAAACCTTCTAGGTATTTGTATTACCTAAGGCATTGTGTTGCACTAATAACATCAGGTGCATTGTGTTGTAAATAATAATACAAATATAGAATACCGTTGGTTGAGCATAGAATAGTGCAAGAAGTCATGTGAAATGTCAGTTCCTTTCCATTATAGTTATTAACTGAAAATTCGCCAGGAATTTATTAAACAACGAAGGAAGGAAATAAATTGTATAATACTAGGTAGTACCTGCAGTTAGTAGGTGCAGCAATTTGAATGTCGGAAATTGATCTTAGAACTTAATGACTAGAATTGTCAGTGGTAGGACATTTGTAAAGTAAGTAGAATAATGGTTGTTGTTCGTGGGGGAATAAATTGCGAAGCTTATTACACATCAGGGTGTATTTACTGTTCACCCTTGAGTTGAGTCTACTTGACAGCCAGAGTATTCCATCTGTATTTACATAGCCGTAAAGGGCAAGACGAAGAATGATACTCTACATAGTTGTTTGAACGTAGGGAACGATCGGCCATACGAAGTCATATGTATTAAACGAAGCTTAATCAAGTTGGCTTTAGCTGACATCGCATAGATCTACATTTGACGTTTCCGTTAAGTTCTGAAATGCAAAGAGTTATAATTATTTATTGAAATGAATTGCAAGTGATTCGCTGACATGAAGAGCTGAATGTGGTATAGCCTTGTTTTCAGTGGTCCCCTGTGATCTGTGGTAATGGTTAAGAGGATAGTAAGCCTGAGTGAGCATTAAATAGACTTCTATAATCATGAAACAAATACTCTCGTTTATTGTGTGGCATCTTTTTGGATCTTGCTTGGTTAGTTGAATCGAAAACTTATTTTCCAAGTATCCTATTGTCATGGGTAGCTAAAGTGGGCAACTTTGTGGCTGTGGTGAATCGAATTGGTTCTCCATGAAAAGCTCATAGGTAGAGGAGGACTGTAATATTAGAGTCATGTGCCCGCTGAAGCTTCATGGCTTGTAATTTATAACCTGTGCCTGTGTGTTTGCATATATACAGGTAGGCAACCAATTGCAATTGTCTCAAAAAGGTTAGAACACGCAAGGATATAATTTCCAAATTGTATGCTCTTCATTTCCCTATGTATTTTGAATAGCTATGCTATAATATTGAAGTTAGAAACAGCGTTTGTATTACCTTTTTTAGGCATCCAGCGCATACAGCTATAAATAGAATATATGCATACACTGACATGTTTATTACACAACCATTATTTTATGACATTTTATATAATCTCTCGGTATGCTGAGTATTAATTGTACGTAAGGTTGGCATTCTTACCAGGATTTTGCTTTGATACTTAATAACGCATTTTGACTGTTTCAGTTTTACTTTAGCAGGATAACTTCAAAGGTTTTATATTATGCGTATGATATGCCTATTTATTTTTATGCTGAAAGTAAATAGGAAATTCGAGTCTTTGAAGACCACTTAGGGTAACACCTCTCCGACCTTTGAGTGTTTAGTGCGATTTGGGTAACGTTCTTGAATAGGTACCATGATTGTATTGTAAATTGTGCACAGAACAAGCAGTAAAAGTATTCAGGGAAAGTGATATAATGTGAAATGTAATAATATGTAGGTATATAGTAGTTGTTGATTTGGGATTCGAAAATAAGTGAATAGTGAACTGTATGTTTATCTATTCATTTCCACGGGTAGAGTATACTAAGACTGCATAGCAGCTGGAAGAAAGCGGAAAGAGTGGAGTTTGGTTGTAGCAAGGGAGGAAAAGAATGAAAATGGAACGTGAAAGTTGGAATGTTAGTGGAAAAGGGAAAGAAGACGAAATCGACGAAGTAGGGCCAGAGTAAAGTGAGGTGAAATGAAGCTATAAGCAATGTGAGTGTATATCTTTGTCATGTAATGCATATTTCATTTTCAATTTAGGAGGACGAAGAATGGGATGTTCTATTAATACGTGTATGTATCTGTAGGCGAGAGAAAAAAAGAGGCATGGTTTTCACGGTTAGATATGTATACAAGGAAGAAAACTCCCCAGCACTAGGAGCGAGTTGATTTGGAGAATTGAGTAAAAGATGAAGGAGAAAGTGAAGGTACGCGGATACGTCGTACGTATGGATAGTTGGATAGGAAGAGGTAGAAAGTCATGAGATGGGATGGTTGCAGGATGGTGAATGTGAAGGCAAATGAAAGAAACAAACGTAGAGAGGTATACAAGGAACTGCATGGAAACAAGAGGAAAGGGAAGCAAGGTGGAAACAAAGATGTAATGTATGGATATGTGAGAGTGGTGCTGGCGGTGATCATGTCTTTTGAGAAAATATAGCAAGAGAAGTATCTATGTTCCTTTGTCGAATGTTGAGAAGAGAAATGAAGATTTTTAGCTTTTGGGCTTTTGTTGGTCTCTCTGGAGCTCTTTTCTTTTCTCTTAAAAGTCTTTCAAGCTCGCATTTTAGACGAGCTTTTAGCTCTAAAATGTCTTTTAGACGGCTGCTACGCAAGAATAAGGTTGTTGAAAACGTTAGAAACGAAGGTTAAATTATAAGTTTGGGGTTGATAGCTAAGTCTATCGGTCGACTAGACTCGGGACGTGATCCTGCTGTAATTTTGTCGTTTTTCTCCAATTGCTGGTTAAGCCAAACCAGACCATCTTTTCAACTTCAGTCAACTTTATACTCTTAACCTAACGAATAAATAAAGCTAACATTGAAAACCAAATTAAGTAAGATAAGCTGCATGTTGCAGTTCTGGCTCTGGTATTGCGGCATTGCTTTCAGACAGAGGATAGGCACAATTTCAGCTAAGCACGGTGCTGATGCTGTGTGAAATGAAAACCACATTATCAAAGAATAGAATAATATTAATTTCTACCTATTGCTAAAGCTGTAGGTATTATAGTCTCCCTGTTGTTGAAACGTAGGTATAATTATTGTGATACATTCTTTGCACGTATTTGTTGTACCTAGGCAAGATTGTTTGTTCCGGTAATTAGAGTAGTGATCTCCTTGAGGAAATATTATTACTGTACCCGAGTGCATATTAAGATTGTCTGGTTAAATGCTATTAGGGCTATCATAATACTTAATTTTTATCTCTACATGTAGAAAAGCATAAAATTTTATTACTGATTTGGATGCTGAATTCAGTTTTAGTAAATTGAAGTTGAGAAAGAGAAAGTGTTTTCTTTAGTTAATTTAGAAGAAAGTCGTGGTGAAATTGTTTAAAATGTAGGATTACTGGACCCACTAGTCTGTGAAGCAGATATGAATAAAAGTTGACAGATGAAACAGAAAATTTCTGTCATGACATAAATTTTAATGTTATCGATTTGTGTGTGAAGTGTGGGAAATATGAGTAGAAATTCTGTGGATAGAAATTGGACGGGTACTCCAGATAAAGGGGTTTATAATAGGTAGTCGCCCTTTCTTCTATTTCCGTTTCTGTCTGTTTTATCCTGAAGAGAATATTTATTTATCGATTGCTTTACGTTTGGAACCGTTTATTACACATCTGAACTGTCTTGTTTCTTTGTTCGTGTATATGTATAATAGTTCTTTTGATGGTTCAGGGATTACTGAAACATAAAGTGATTTAAATTCGAATTGACTTGACTTTTACAGTCGTGAAATGGGTTTTGACAAGACAGAATGTTTCTAAGTACCGATATATTCTTCATTGTTTTGTGACTCTTATTATGGGGCTGAGTGAAATCGAAGTCCATTCCCGGAGGCTAAGAGATGTGTTTTGTACCGCGTTCGTATTGTTTTATCTCTGTCAGAGTCTTTCCCGACTATCTACACGGATATAAAGAGATTTCTGTTATAGCACAATATATAGCAGCAGTTTTTGTAGTTAGACGATCACTGGGACGGAGTGAGTGGAATTTGACATTGACGTTGTATGTAATGGCTAAAAGTAGGAAGTAGAGAGGATCAAAATGGTATGATGATGGTTGTTGCCTTGTCATTGCTGTAGTCATTGAACATTCGAAAAGATGTTGGAGTTGGAGCTTTTCTCTGTTAGTCATGAGGCAGACAATGACTGTTGCAGGTAGTCAGGATGTGATAGCAGTGATGTCCTGTATAAAGTCTGAATTGCGTTGTGAGAGTTGAGTTGAAAGATAGATAGACGAGCAGTCGGATAAAAGTTTAGCGTGGTAGTCGTACTGAGCACTGAAGAAGCATGTGGATGGCGATATTACGATTACACGCGATAAAATGAAATGGTGATGTTGATGGGCTAGCAGAGTTGCTTCGCTCAGCTGGTATCTACTTCCCGTACAGTCCCAGTCTATGTTCTGCAGAAACAGGTTTTCGTAAACGCCAGAGAGTACTGCACGTACATAGACACAACCGCCTGACTTAGGACTTCATCACACAGAACTACATGAAAAGAATACATAGAATGTATATAGTATATGCCCATACTATATAATGTAGTACAGCAGTGCAGTGTAAGTGTGCAATCGGTTAAGTTAGAGAAAGCTGAAAGTGATGAACAGTAGAAATAGTGGTAGTGGCACACACAGTGCCGTGGTTATGTTAAACTAAGGTACAAAGTAAAACTAGGGAAGAATATACTCCGAAGAAATATATTGTGGTATACACTTCTATAGATTTTGAGATGCTCGTTGCTTGGATTCAGTCGTAGTAGTACCGACCGAAGTTTGAGGCTGCAACGACGGAATAGTGAGTTCAGTTTAGTCAGGATATGATACTGTGGTAGGATGTCACGGAAGTGAAAGGAGACACGGCATCAGACTCGCAGACTGGAACTGACGGTTTTTCGGCAGCATACTAAACATACGTATATGAGTAGCGGTGTATATAGCAGTAAGAGTAGTAAGTGATAGTGGTGTAGTTGCTCCGATGAATTCACTGTGATAAGAATAGAATGAGATGGTGATGTGAAGAATGTAAGTGTGGCGATGAAAAAAGAAGTAGTGTTGTTAAGCTGTTGTGCTACTGCCATGCTGTGCCAGGCCAGACGCCAAACTACCAAAGTGTCATCATAATGCACCATGGTCTGTAGTCTCTGTGTTGTAATCAGAGGGGAAAGCGAAAATTTGTATTTTGTATTCCATGACCAATTTATAGTTTGAGAGGATGAAGGCTAATGTAAAGAAACGATAGTGAAAGTTGGAAAATATACGACAGATGACTTGATATGTGTTCCATATTGTTGTACTTCTGTCTAAATGTCTAAATGTGCAGAGGTATGCAGTAATCTTCCACTAAGCATAGAGAAATACGTAGATAGGAGTAAATAGGATCTGCCTAGGTAGGTTGGTTTTAGTTTGCTGGAGTTTCAGTGTTGGTTTGGTTAGCTTGAGGTAATAGTGAGTCTTGAGTATGGAAGTCGGTTGTAGCAGTAGTGGTGGTAGTGAGCAGAGCGGAATTGATATTGAATCACATTATCCATGAGATGTAGGATTGGCGGTTGAGTAAAAAATGGTCGTGCTTGTAGAAGACAAATGCACTCCGACTTACTACTCTCTTATATTATTTTTCTCTTCTTTTTCGCTGGTAGTGTTTGATATACTATAGGAGTGCATGGATGTCTGTATGTGTGGTGTGTAACGATGGTTCTGGATTGTGGACTGGAATTACCAAGGTGAGTATAGAGATGTGTGTACAATGTAGTTTTGCACTACGTTCGATTCCAACCGACTGCTGTGGTGTTTAATGGTCTCATCTCTACTCACATCACATTGCATTACTGTGTCTGACAATGTACTGTAAAAGCAGACTTAGCAGACGCAGAAAAGGACTGCTACAGCATGGAGAGAGAGAGAGCTATGGCAAATATCAGAGTTTTTGTGCCTTACCGAGTTGGAATAACATTGGTATCGGTGTATTAGATAAAGTTGTGTGCTCAGAGAAAAAGCTTGGGCTCGTACTGGGGAAAGGGGAACTGAAGTGAAGTGATAGTAAAAAATGTGCGAATCGAAGTAGCTTTGCTTGCTTGTGGTTTTACACAGTCTTTCTACTGAATTAAATGAGATGAACTTTATGGTAATAGTGTTGTTTTTTCATTTTTTTCTTTTCTAGGAGGTTGGAAGCATCATTGGCAAGAAAGGAGAAATCGTGAAAAAATTCCGTGAAGAGGTGAGATAACTTTATTTTTAATCATAGCTTTAAGGTGTGTGCAATAGATACACTGCTCAGCCTTTACGGGTGTGGTGTCTATTGAAACGCGAAAAAATATTTTATTAAATCTGACGAGTAAATGTAAAAGCGTGTACATGCACAATCACAATGGTTTTATGAATATAAAGCGTTCCTCTCTTTACAATTTACATAGTATACAGATACTTATAAAAATAGTGTGACACGATCTGTATTGAGTTACTTACATCAAGTAAAAATTGTTAATTTCTCAATTTGCCTTACCTTACCTTAATTCTAATGATTTGAATAATTTGAATCCCTGTTTTAAGTGATAATATTGTTACAGGCAGCTTAGGTTTAAAATTCATGTGTAGGCTGATTTCACTGTTTTTGCGCTATCTGACACTCCAATTAATTCAGATAGACAGTTGTACAATGTACTCCTACCTAAATGTACGAAATTGGTTTCAAACTACCTTTCAATTAAAAGCAATTTAAGAAATTAACTAACTGTAAGTTTCACTTTATTGGTACTTGTTACTTTGTACATGCGTTCTAACTGTCTGCCTTTTAGCTTTGTAATTACACGCAGTTAATAGGAAATTAAGGTACGTATTAAAAGAGTCGTAACATGAGCATGAATTTTGGTAACGTTTGCCGTAAGGATAGTGATAAAAATTATTTTTGAATTGTCTTTAATATAGTTTAGGCATGGCACGAGAATTGCTTTAGAGACTATCATGGTCACACAAATGGTTTCACGTTAAAAATGATATTCAGTGAAATGCGCAGTTGATATTTCTTAGTAGAGAAACATAGCTCAGGCTTTTGTGCTTCTCTCGTTAGTGTGTGAAGTCTACTAAGAAGAGCGAGGGTTCAACATAAGAGTGTAGGGTGTAGGTAGAATTGAGAGAAGAAATGAATTAAATTCGGTAATAGGTTCTGGTGTGAACGCGAGCAATATTTCATAGCGGTATAGAAAATGACAACTCGGCTGGAAAAATAAGGTGGGTTAGGAAAGCGCTTACTCTGTTTAAATCTAGATTTTAGTTGAATATAGGTATTTACGTGGCTAAAGACGGCGTTTTTAGTAAGTAATAAAGTTTAGTTGGATTGATGAATGCTGAATGGAAAGAAATCTGAGTGTGCTCTCTCAGAGCATGCATTGCATGGCTACGGTCTTCTCGGAAGATTATTTTATGCAAATGCTCATACTATAATTTATCGTGGTACTTTGCGTTATGAACGACGGCTTAGCAATTGAATAGAAACGATTTGGTTTCGGTTGTGTTCAGTGTTCGTATGACGCTGTAAGGGAGGCTAAGGTGTTTTATGAAAATTCATAAGAGTGTTACACTTATGTGAGATTCTATCTGTACATTATATTCATTCGTACAAACATTCGGAAGTATAGAACTTAGAAAAGCATTATTGTAGGTGATTATTAAGTTTTTATATACGTGATAATATTATGATCCCCATTCTCCAACTGTTTTTCTTCTTATATAAAGCCTAATAATGTCTTTAATATCATAATGTATTGAGTTTTCACTAAAATTATAATTATAGGTAGCAACAGAATTTAGGGTGTAGCAAAAGTACCTACTCTTCAGTTCATTAATAATTGAGTACGAAAAATTGCTAGACAATGCAATTCCGCTAAGCGTTTGTGAATTGCTTAATTAATTGGTTTGAGTTCTAAAACATAATCACGCATTAACACACATACCTATACACAGTATACAGTACACAGTAAAAGGTATATTGGGTTCGAGAAAAAATTAATATACTAATTAAGCTAACATCTCTAGCATGGCAAAATCTATAAGTTGCTATAAAAACTGTTTGAATGAGCCTTCAGATAGTAAATTTAATCCCAGTATGGTTCTAACATTGGGACAATCTATTTATAATCGGAGTGCTTGTAAATGCAAATGATTTTTCAAACAGTAGTAGCATGTAAATTAATTATTCAAATGCAGACTTTCAATTAACATGAAGCAACCTTTATTACCTGTCTGCCAATGCTTGTTAATTCAACTGCATGTTGAGTATAATGGATATATGCGGTAAGAACGCACCAATAAATTGAAGCTATAAAACTATTAATAAACCTCTTGAATATGAGAGTGATGAATATTTAGTACATTATTGATGATATAAGAGCAGCACTATGCAAACATATGTCGTAATGAACAAGTTGTGAAACGATGCTATCTGTTCGTCTTATGCTGAGAGCGTATTACACTTGTTTGTAGAACGTGTAATGCCAAAGCATACATTTGATATAAGTATAATTATGTGTCAAATTCTAAGTAAAGTGATATTTATAATGATGTTAATCATAAGATGTGTTTATTTTGACTACTTGCAGTCAGGAGCACGGATAAACATTAGCGACGGCTCATCCCCAGAGAGAATTGTGACAATTACAGGAAACACGAATGGGATCATTAAGGCATTTGATCTCATTTGTAGAAAACTGGAAGAAGTCTATGTAAGTGGTGGTGTAAGTTGTGACCCCCAAACTGTTGATGGGAAGTAAGCCATCACACAGTTGCATCTGCGTTGACTTTTCTTATCTTGTAGTTAAATACCAGTAGAATCGTAACTCTGACCATTTATCTTCCTTCAACCCTGCATGAAGTTAAACTAACAAATATGATCTACCACGAAGTTCTGTAAGTAGTACAGTAAGCCAAGATGTATATAGCCAGCCTACGTAGATGATTAAAATACATATACACGGTATAGATTTGTTAGGCATTATTGGTGAGGCAGTAGTCGTGATAATTTCTTATATTATATAGGTATTGTTTGAAGGCAATTACTATGACTAGGATAGCAAGTAAGCATTTAAGCAATGATGCATATGCGTGTACAATAATATAAAGCACGTCGCTTCGGTAAATAATACTAGATAGGAGTAATAAAAGCGGTAGGTAGTAGGTATCAGTGTATCAGTGGAAAGGTAAGCTATTTTGCAACGTAGGGACTGCAGAGTAGTAAAATAATGCAAAGGAGCTATGTGAGTGAAAAGAGCTGTAGTTGTAAAAAAGAAGGAGTAGTTTTGGAAGGATAAGATGGATATTATGTAGAAATTCGATTAGGACATGAAGAAAGTGGAGGTGCTGAAGAAAAATAATATTTTGTCTACTGAGCCACTCATGACATATCGTAGACGAGTAAGACGAGAGGAGTTTACATGAGGGTTTTAAGAAGTTTTTTATACAGGCAATTTCTGGAGCGGTATATGTTTTAGTATGTAAGCATTTTTTGCTGGAAAAGAAACTGGGTGATGTTTAAGAGCGATGTAAAGTTAATCCTCCTCCGCTTGTTTTGCACTTGGGAAATCAGTCCGGAAGACAGAGTAGAAAGTCAGTAAATGTGTAAATCATAAATCATTCCTTGTGTGCCGTAGCAAGGGTAATGTTTGGATTTCGTGTTGATGTTAGCCCTTGTCTATGAGTTCAAGTCATTTTTAAAAGATTTTATATGCATGATCATATTTGAGCATTGAAGTGAGATGGGTTGGTTGGAGTTTGTAGTTTGAAAAGGCATATGGGTGGGTTCATGGGTGACATGTTTTTATGTTTGGGTATTTGGATGTGTATGTAGAATATGCCAAAAGCGGATAACGTACCGAAACCTCCGATTACTCTCCGTCTCATCGTGCCAGCATCTCAGTGCGGTTCGTTGATTGGTAAAGGTGGGTCCAAAATCCGGGAGATCCGGGAGGTGACGGGTGCCTCGATTCAAGTTGCTTCGGAGATGTTGCCCAATTCGACTGAAAGGGCTGTCACGATTAGTGGCATGAGTGATGCCATCACCAAGTGCATCTATCATATCTGTATGATTATGCTGGAGGTACGTGCTGGCATGGGGAGTGTCAACTTTGTCATATCTCTGCTTATCTTTACGTAAATATTTACATTAGCATTAAATACTATTATTACTCAACTAGCACAGAGTTGTGCCACTGTACTGCTGCAGTACACGGCGCGAAGTGAAAGTTTGCCATTCTCACTTGATGTAAAGCCAAAGCAGTCTGGTTGAGAAAAACGAGTCGCTTAAAGAAGAGTGTTAGTGTTGCAACGCATTCTTTGATTCTTTGTCGCCGCCATGGCCTTATGGTAGTTTTGTGAAATATGATAAGCAATATGATGCGCTTATATTTATAGCACGTGGCACGTGGGTGGATGTGAGTGTGATGTTATTTTATGTTATATGTGATTTCAATTTTATCATGGTGGAATAATATCTTCCAGCAATTTGTTTGCCTTTAAATTCTCTGTGGTTTTATCTAGCCAACGTCCTTTACGTTGCGATATCTGAATTGGGGCCATTAATCTTTGTCAAATGTGGAGTTGAATAGAAAATTTTTCTTTCGCTTAGTTCTTGCTACTTATGTTCAAGTTTTTAGAACTCTTTAGTTGGCTATATTTTGCTTCCCTCCCTGCCTTGTCTCTCTGGACTTGGCTGTTGATTTGCGGAGCGTCATGGTGCTAATATTATGTTGTGTTGGTTGGCTTAACCAATTTCTGGAGAACTATAGGTGGTGTGTTGAGTACAAATAATATTATTATAGTTTATGTTTATACACACTATAATATTATTAGTGCAGGCTTTTAGTATGATGCTTGTTGACTACGTACTACGTTTACATGTCTTCTTTGCGTTGTTATGTGTTTACCGCTGTTGCATGGGTATAATAGGCTGGGAGATTTCTGAGTTTATGTGAAATATTTGCAACACAACTTACAGTTGTAGTTGTTTTTCATGTTTCCAGCGTTTTATTATCGCTCGGTTGTGTTTTGAGGCTCTTGGTTCAGATACGCTCATCATCCAGATATCTGAGTGCACCTTTAACGACCACTTTGGAAACAAAGTTTTATTGTTGCAATTATCTGCTTTGTACAGTGCGTTACGCTACAATCTATTGTAAATTACAAATCCTTATGCTCTGCTGAGATACTTTTGATATCTGAGTCGTTATTATGTAGTATTACTGCTTTGTTTTTAATAAATTTATTTAATTTTGAAGGTTAGTGTAGATGTAGAATCTATTTACTGCTTTGCTGCCATCATTGTATAAAACACAATTACCATAAATTGGCTGGATGCCAGCAGAAAGTGCAATTTGTACTGAACAAGCAGTCTGCTGTCTGCCTGGCGCAGTTGGAGACACTCTGTTTAATGGCAAATCACATTTCACATCACGAGAGTTGAATTTGTGTAAATGAGATGCATTTTCAGGGTATTAGAGTGTGTGATAAACATTTGATGACTTCGTGAATTTTTAGAGCCCACCTAAAGGAGGAACCATTCCATATCGGCCAAGACCTGGACCTAGTGGTCCGGGAATGATGATGGGACAAGGCGGTGGTGGCGGAGGTTACGGAATGCAAGGGAACTACGGAATGAACCCTGCAGAGGTGAGTTTGAGTGTCCATTATATTTTTATAAGGTTGTTGTGTGAGTCTTGTATGTGCCATGAAATCAAGTTATCCGTCCCCAGTCATTCTTGATGTTGACTCGGTAGTTGGGTAAATTATTTCGGCTGAGAATCGATAAGCTCTTGTAGTCGTCTCTAAGAAAATTGCAAGCCAAACGAAATGATGAAATAGGCAGATAGATAAAGAACGTGACTTTATCGCGATTGGGCTGTTGTTGTCAAGGATAAGATTATGCTGGATTTTCTTGTTTCTTGTGAATTCTTGAGTCTTGAGTGATTTTGAGCTTTACTTGTCTTCCGAAGGGTTGTTTTGTTTGTGTCCTTTTGGGTTTTGATTGTTTCGTCATGTTAAGGACGAATGTAAAAGTGACTTGAAGATGATGTTGTCTCTTGGAAAAATGACAATAAGAGCTCAGAGAGCTACAGCCAACTATATACAAGAGAGACTTACATTGGCATGTCTAATCCTCGAAAGAAATTGTGAAAAATAATAATGTTGAGCTTGTTGAGATGGAATCTTACCGAGAGAAAACAAGAAAGGCGAAGATTACAAGAGTTGTTGTAGGAAACTCATTTTTGGTGTGCAAACTTATATAACTTTGGTAGTTTCTAGTTTGGTGCTTGACTCAATTATTTGTGTATTTATGAAAGCTAAAATGTACCTTTTGTCTTGTGCTTTTGTAGCAGATGGGAAAGATGGGAGGGTCTCCATTGGCTGGACTTGCTGCTCTGGGACTCGGTGGTATTGGCGGAGGTCCAAATGCTGGACCTGTGAATCCTGCAGGTTGGCATCTGATTCTATACTATCATGTGTTAAATGAATGTTTAAAATTGTTTTACTAGTAAGGAAAGTTTATAGAGAGAAAGAGAGAGGGGGGAATCAGAGCTTTCATGTTTTACCATTTTTATGGCAACTTTATTACCTCTTCTTCTGCTACGAATTAGACAGATGATGGGAATAGGAGTTAAGGATCGCAATGTAGGAAAGCCATTTAGTGCGTGGCAGGAAGATGAAACCATGTCTTGTATATTTGAGCCAGAGCTTTATAAGCGTAGTTTATTTCAGAAATCAAATGGCAGAACGAAACAGAAGAAATGGTAAAGGGAATAGACTACTAAAGGAGTAACTCCTTAAGGGAGATTTGGGAGATGACATTACATTTGTGGTGGATGAGCCTGGAATAAAAAGAAACGAATAAACTTAATATTGATGGTGATAAATAGGGGAATTGTGAAACTGAAATGCATAGAATAGTTTAATCAGTGATGCCGACACTACTGAGGAGTTATGAGCAGTTTGCTGCTGGAGACGTCGTCTTAGAAGTAAGTGCCGCCTGCGCTTCATAAACATAACTCAGGTTGAGGCTGTTGTGGATTTAGTTTAGTGCAAAGGTGTAGGAACAAGGATCCACACCGAGTTGATGGCGACAGCAATTAAATATTATATGGGAGACAATAACACACATACTCATTTAAATACCGAATGAAGCACCGAGATCCTTGAAATGCAAAGAAAGAAGCGGTGCTGGTGTGGCTGTGCCGGGAGGAAGTCGTATACTAGACTTGTAGATATGTTTGTACAACTCTTTATGCAAATGTGCCACAATACGAGGCAATAATTTAAGTTATGCATCATAACATCAGATTGAATTTTATTAATGCGAGAGGAAGTGGAAATATGTACCGGTGGCTGAGCAGGTTCATTTTAAGAAGGGTTTTAGTGTTATGAGTCTTTGTTCGTGTGACGCTGAGGGAGTTGACGATGTTGAATATGTAAGACGGAATGGAAGGAGAGCTTAAATGGCTCATCGAAATTACCCAACTAAATTAGGTTTACGTGTCAGAGTTGTCGAACCAAGGGAATTCTCTCGTTAACCGAGTGACGTTGTCACAACAAATCAAAATGTAATTGTCAGAGTACAGAATAGTACAGTGGCTGAGCAATCGTACGTTACGGCCGTAATGTTGTTACATGGCTTTCAGTTGGGATGCAACTAATTCATGAGGACAAGCTAACGCTGAGCCGAGCAGGCGACTTTCAAAGTGTCCTTTTACTGTTTCCCATGCTTCCTCGTATATGATTATATATGATTACACTTACTAGAAGAGGAATTGTAGTAGTTCCACTCACACAGTGTTTGGTTGCTAATTTAATTATGTGACAAGTTTTACTTTGTTCAAGAACTTCCTAAAATTAGAGCTGAGTAATCACTTGCTTGCTAAGGTTTGTAGTCAGAGTTAGTTCTCCGACTATCTATCTCCGCCGTTTTTACTCTCTATACGTGACTCATGTCTGTCTGTCTATGGCTTGTGGGCGTCGGATATATATACCACGTCTCTAAACTGTTCTCCTTATACCGTATTACAAATAATAGTACGGTGCATATAGAGATAGAGTACTTCTTGGTATGTGAGAGTATTTTCTATGCTAGTAGTAGTTGTTTGTAGATAGTGCAAAGCAGTCTGTTTTCTAAATAAGTAGTAGTATATAATACATATGAGTGGCGGTGGTGGGTAAGTTTGTTGGACGAGCAGTGCAAAGTAATTCATTCATTGCTACGTGTGTGCACAAGTTGAGCCGTGTCAATTAACAAGACTTTGATGTAGAAATGAAGAAAAGTTCCGAAATGCATTCACATCAGGGAGCGGCAGTGCAAAGCAAGCAATAGCGTCGTTACACAGTTAATGCACTGTTTGTATTGTAGTTGTTCAAGAATTTGTAGATACGGGCTCTCGTTAATTATTGCATTTCTCATGAGTATGAGCTTTTTATGCATGCACTACTGTCGCTCAATCCTTGTTTGTAAGTTAGGCAAGGGCTACTTTGAGCAAATGATCTATACCGATGTTAATTTGTATACATTTCATATTGATTGGACATAGCATTGTATAAAGGGAGTTGTGTGGTCCAGCGTTTGTTATTTCATTCTGTAATTTTATATTCTGTAGACAACTCTCACAGCACTTTAGGCCTGTACGTTTATGTCCGCTGTAATTGACAAGGAGACTCTGATACGATGACATCATGTAAGTAGGTATATGCTTGTCAAGTTTAGAACACTTTAGAGTGTTGACTGGGCTCGTAGGGCTGGGCAGTGTTGTTTTTGTTTATATTTTATTATCCAATAACAAGGTAGGTGATCGGTGATGGCGTAGGGATGAATTTTGTAAACAAACAATCTCTTTCCATTCGTTGACTACTATGCCTACCGCCTACCTGTCCTATTAGTTAGGAAAGAATCGTTGCATCTTCTTTAATTTGTAATGTGATAATTTATAATGAATGTATTTGATTGTTTTTAGCTCCTTTGGCTGCTTTGGCTGCATTAGCGGGAAGTCAGTTACGCACAGGAAGCAATCGTCAGCAGCAAAGTCAGCAAAATAATCATGTGCAACAAGAGATGACAGTTCCCAATGAGTTGATTGGGTGCGTGATTGGAAAAGGCGGCACCAAGATTGCGGAAATCCGGTGAGTAAACTTTTCTCGGTTTTTCTCGTCTGCTTTCTAACTGGGGATAGTATGAGACTTTGAGACAACGAAGTATTTACCGTTGCCAAAGAAAGAACTACTGAATCGCCCTACTCCTGTCTCTGGTAGATTGTATATGTGTTGTATGTAGACTCATTTTCTTTCGTTTTCGTTCCCCTGTCATCAAAAGTTTGAAATGAAAATCGATAGTGTTGAGCTCTAGTGTATATGTATTGTGGTTAAGACTGAAGAAGAATTCGCCTGTACGCTTTTGCTCTTTTTAACTCTTCCACAGAAGAAGAGACGCGATGACACAATTGTGGGGAAACTATAATATAGAGTACATGCTGGTTGGAAATCTGTTGTTCAGTGAATGTAGTAGAGTGTGGTTGAACAGAATATTACAAGACTCTTCGCTACAAGAAGATATATGATTATACCTTGACATGCCATCACAAACACGCTTGCCACGGTTAGACGTAATGTTTATATAACAGTATTGCTATAAAACGAATCATATTATATGTAATTCGTTCATACCTTATGTTTTAGCTGCAATGGGAAAATGTATAGACTCCTAAATGGAGATTTGAAAGGCTATACTATTATAGTAGCTGTAATTTCCGTATCTTCATCTTCTCCCGGTTCTCCCACTACAATATGGCAAACTAAAAACATCTTGTGCATCTTAGCCAGAGTAAACTTGTATACATTTACTTGTAAATCAATGAAGGCTAATGCACCTTTGACTTCAATAACGGATGAAGAAAGCGGGGAAGCCTTGGCAATTAATTTGGCCAAGTCAAAAGTAACCTTATAAAATGCATTTGCCATTTCGTAAAAAGTTATGCATGCCAATGGTAAGGGTTATGGTATGACCTGGCGCAGTAAAGACGTTTTGATATTGTAATTTGAAGGTAAAATGGAGCTAATGGAGAGAAAAGAATTCGGTAGCGCAGTGTGAGTGACAAGTTGACGACAGTTTTTCACTCACGTTTTTTGGGAAGTTGGCATGGTGGTGTAATATGGTGTGGGTATAGCCATAGCGGTGTAGTTATCTGTGTCTTGTATCTGTATCTTCACAAATAGTAAGCTGTGATGTACGTATCTTGTCTTGTTGTATTCTTTTCTCCTGCCTGCTGCTCAACATTACGTTCACGAAACCTTTTTTCAGTCAGTCCAAGTTTGTTGTGTAGTGAGTGCCTTGTGCTCAAATTCACTCCGCATCACTTGCTTTTAAGTTTGCGTTCTAATACTCGGTTCGGTTGATGGGATGTGAGTAGAAGAGAACTGGAACGGAAAATTGTCTTCAGTCTTTATCGTCATCTTAATCTCTCCATTGTTTCTTCTTTGGAGCGCTCTCAGGGTGGGGTGAACAGATACCATGCAGTTAGTGCTTTGTTTTATGCTTTGTGCACAGCAAGCTAATGTAATGTAATTTTATGTCATGTAACGTTACAACTGCTGTGCTCTTCTGCAACGTAATGTCTTATTAAGGAGAAAAGACGGGAAAGTGTACACAGAAAATTGAAATAGCGTGTAATGGTTTGTTTTTTAGGCAAATCAGCGGTGCAATGATTCGCATTAGTAACTCTGAAGAGCTGCGTGAAGGCTGTACTGATCGTGTCATCACCATCACTGGGAACCCTGACTCGGTTGCTTTGGCTCAGTACCTAATCAACATGAGGTATGATGATGAATACTATTTAACTTTGATTTCTCTAAATATTATGATGGAATTGTCAATATATGAAGCTGTAGATGCGTATACTTTTATGGATTGCTTGTGGTGTTATTAATGGGTAATTATAAGAAATCGAGAAACTTAACCAGAAATAATATACAGATAGTATATTTTGTGTTTCGTCATCTCTCGAGAATAATAAGTCATCATTCATCACTATCACTACTTATCTAGCTCCTTAGCAGTCGTAAACGATAGATACGTATGTATGTTGCTGACTTATGTAATGGAATAGAAAGACCATAATTCATTGCCTGATTGAGCTTAAATAGGTTCTTGTGGTACGAGCTTCTGCCATGCAGTATACGTAAAGTATAATATTATATGTACCTGACAGTAGATAATATGCCATTTATGGAGGGAGACGGGTGTTGTGGTGAACTATTATCTTATGATGATTTATGTGGCATGGAAAATGCAGAATGTAATATGATTTAGCAATCTGCTCCCATTGGGGCAGTGCAGTCTTATTAAAATGATATAAGAAAGCATATAGAAGGCAGCCTTGCCGCTTCACACGAGACTCCGCAGAAGAATGATTTTATTATTACCGACTTAGACTGCTTAAGCGAGCAAGCAAAGAGTTTTCTATGGCTCAAGTAATAAATAGTGCTGTGCAAAGTGCAAATAGCTTCGAATCTATTTATTAACTCACGTAATACCTGTCCTTGCTCTGCCCTTACTGCTTTCATTCGTATAATTTCCGCTTCGTAATGTATATAATTTGTAGCACTAGTAGTTCTGTATTTATGTTGCTTCAAATTATCCATTGAAGTAATTTTAGACTTTTTTCCGTAGTAATCCTTTCGTAGCAGCCACGCCTTCATTATGTAGAGGTTCTTTTTCTGTAATTAGCACGCTCATTTTTGTAATGGATTCAGTATTGCTCTGAATGAAGATGTGCGGATTTTACTTTCACTACTTTCTTTACGGTTAGCTTGTGGTATTGAAAGACTGTTGTGGCTTACATGTTTGGCTGATGAGAATGGCTACAGGCAGAAGCTGATGAGAGGATCTCGTGTGAAAGGTTTTAGTAGTTGAGAATAGAGTAAAGTTTAGATTAAGGCATTTTAAAAATTGTTATGTGTGGGGTTGCTCAGTGTGGAGTTGCAAAAGGCGAATCTGGAGGCTCAGAACAAGGGTGAAGGGAATTCCCCTAATGGGGCTTCAGGCTCTGGAACTTCGAGTGGGCCTAACTCACAAGGTGGTGGATCATCTTCCACTGGGACTGCATCCCTACCTCCTCTCGCCAAGCTCCTGTCGAACCCAATCCTGTCTTCGCTCAGTGCCCTGGGAAACCTTGGCGGTTTGAATGACCTCCTCTCGGCCGCATCACTTCCTCATGGCTCCCAGCCGCCTGTTCAAACCACTGGTGTCCACCGTCGTCCACACAACTCCTTCACGCCAAAAATCAAAACCTCTGGTTCCCCACCACCTAAATCCAAGAATGATCGCAACAAATTTGCTCCCTACTGAACGACTTTTTCTGACAGAAACCGAACACCAATTTAACTTATCCCTGGATATCATTTATTTGTTTTTACATTGACACAACACAAGTAACACGTTCTGTTACAGCTTGTAGTTGTTACACAAAGAATTCAGCTCTAGTGACCAAAAAGTCATGACTCATGAGGTTAGCTTATTTAATATAAATATTAGTAGAGAGGTGATTATGCTATGAAATAAATGATTACTTTGAAATCTCTCAACACACAAACACTTGACCAATTCCTAATTGCCTTTCACTTTCTTGTATTTCATGAGTACCATCCAATTCACTGAATCATTCCATGTTTCATTATTTCCATTTAAAATTCTCATAATCCGTGAATCCAAAACCGTGGAGGTCCTTCCGAATCCGAACCATCAATCGACCGCTCCAATCCAAATCTGCTATCTGCTGAAGTCCAGAGCTTTCTAAAATCACATTATATACCTATCGACTGAGAAGTGCACAATCTGGTCTGTTATTAAGTAGTTAAGTTCAGTTCAGATTATGAATTGAATGCAAACCAACAGTAAAAGACTGATGTGCTGATTTGTCATGTTTATCCTCTGATTGAAACCTGACCTGTGACCTACCAAAACTCTTTTCTGCACCTTCAACCATATAACCATTCATCATATTGGCTTGGGCCCTAATTGTGGCTGGATTGACCCTAATTTTCCTTCTAATTACCACCAACTCAACCGTGCCGCGAACGTAAGTGCGTGAAACGTTTCCAAATGTCCTAGTTTTGTTTGCAATTGAATTTGTACTGTAAAAATGTGTCGCTGGTCTTTGGGAATGATGGCTGTCCCTGTTTATTACCTTTATAACTATAACTATACTACTTTACTTAATGTTATCCCTGTGAATATCATAATATAATTTCCATCTAACTAAATATAAATCCACCACACCATAAAATATCCATCCTGTTTGAATATCTTTAATACACAACATGAAAAATTCCTTACGTCTTTTGGTCTTGTCTCTTTGACTCCTTCCGGTAAGTACACATCTTTCCACATTAATTTTACTTTTCTTCTACGTGTACATGATGTTTCACTTCATCTTGAAGATTTTAAATTTTGCAAGGGTGACTGAACTAACACCATTTGGACAGACATATAAAATATACTACACTCTTAAAAGAATAATAATATACTGCTCCTTCTACATAAAGATAATCCACAGAAAGATATACCCAGTAAGAATATTTATTTGCATTGTACACATGTCTGTGTGTTATTTAGAGGTAGCTAGCTCTATACTCTTTGTACTATACACCAAACCTTTACCTATTAATGTAAATGTATTTATTCTCTATACGAACCGTGGATTTTCCCATTCTTTCTTACCTGGATTCACTACCCTGCTGGATTTGACATATGGTACTGGTATTTGGTATGCGAGAATGATGCACGTTTTTGACCCCTTGCTTGATCTCAAAATCTCAATCCTCAGATAAATCATCCACTCATCCCAGACGCTCGCTCTTGTTGGCTTTCTTACAACTCTACGGACCTCTGCTCTCTACAATCCAGTCCACAGAGCTCTTCTTTTTCACAGTCATGTCATAATATAACTCTTCACTCGTTATTACCATTTCCCCCAACCAACCAGTCTTGGTCGTCCCATCTCTACTTCCTTTTCCAGGTTTACCTATTCGTTCATTTCACCCAACCATTGTCATTTCATTGTTCCACATCCAAAACTATTATTATTGTTCTGGTCCTTCCATTTCTGAGAGATTCTAGTATTACATCTTCCCCGGCATGACTCGTCCAGCCTTCTACTGTATATACCGTAATATAACGTACAAAAATAATTCAACATTGTATATCTACTTACTTTTACCTAAAGGCTCTTTCACTCACTCCAGTCCACTCACAATGATCTCAAGCTCTGCCCGCCCGCCCGCCTGCCTGCCTTACTCATCTAGACTCTCAAATCCAACCGTCCGACCTTACTTTCTCATCTCTCTCTCTCTGCGTTCCGTCCGTCCGGATTCCTATTAGTAATAACAGTCTGCCTGCCTTACCGTTACGTAACCCCCAGTCTCTAACAAAGCCGTTGGAAATCCTGCACAAATCTTCACTCTCTTGACCAATCCAATCCAACACTAACAGAATTGAACTGAACTGAACAACATAATATTATATTTTCTATACTACAATACTATATAGAAAGGAACTACTTAGGAGTAGTCGCACTGTAGTAGTAGTACATGAACATTTTCTCGTATTTGGTCTTACATTGTATTTTGTATAAAGTAAGGGAAATACTACAGAGGATAGACTACGCTAAATATAACATGTAATTTGATAGGGGCTCATCCAACCGTGTCTGATTTATCAATCAAAATTCACTTCCTTTAGCAGATGATGAAACCATACCAGCCATATACCTTTTACTAGTCTGTATCTCTGAGCTGAACCCTCGCCTGGTTCTATTTTATTTATAAAGGCTGTAGTAGTGGTAGTGCTCATGGTGTACTGTGCTAGGGTATCGTATTTCCCTTTCATTTATTTCGTATCTGGAGTCTGTCAATCTAATGAAATCTCAAAATCACGTTACCTTTGTCTGTACAACCTAATTACTATTTTCTGCTATTCGGCGAACAGACTTGCTCTTATCGGTTGTCTCATCTGCTCTGTGTCTTTCTTTCTTTATTCCACGAGCCAATTCCATGAATGGATCAATTTGACCATAACAAATCTGATGCCTGCCTGATCCAAACCAAACCAACCAGAACCAACCAACCAACCTGACCCTCATAGTCAAACCAAGCTTAATCACAAATCAGATCCATTCATCCCAGTTCTTTCATCCATATACTAATCTCCCATCCAATTTCGGGGAAGATGACCATTTTAAATAGACAAAAAGCTACCAGAGCAGCTTCACAGAATTCTGCCACACAGATAAAGCAGAAAAGATCTCTACTGTACATACAGCAGCAACTGTATGATTTTAAATATAAATTATTTTACCATCATTGTCATGTTTTAAGCAAGGAAGAGAATACTCGTGCTATAGTAAATGAAACTTCCCTAATGGGAAGCACATGACGCAGGAATACAGAGAATTCTAATGTATATATAGCGGTGGTAGAAGTTAGAGGATCGCCAGTGAAAGTCTAATTATGATTTACTAGTACTAATTAAGTGGTGAGCCAAGTCCTCTTTTGGGTCGTGCCTTCTCTCTTCGTCTCAATGGTTCATGTCGCGATTTCGTATGCAGAAGGCGAAAGAACATGTTTTGAAAGTTGAAACTTTCAGCTTCAATTACTAAAAGCTCAAACAGTCTAAAAGTCAAAGCTCTCCGGAACCACAAACCAAACTCTAACTTAATTTTTAAAGAATGGGTTAATTGTCAAGCCAAACAGTTGACAGTTGTGATGAAGTGAAGCGAGTCGAGGTGAAGCAGAACAAACGCTTGGCATGAGTTTAAACAATATATTAGTCAAAGCTAATACATCTACATATGGTACAGTAGATAGTAACCCCAATGTATACCACGTAACGTAGAATTTAGAGCAGTTGCAATCATAATAGAAAGGAAAGTCAGTTCCCATGCAGTTCGTCTACTCACACCACTAAATCAAGCAAGTTTTATTTATAGCGACTTGTAGTAGAATTGTATTGTACTATTCCATTGGTTTCTTGGTACCTGCACAGGCCTAGTAGTGTAAACCTGTTAAATATCTAATATAAAATATGAAAGGTAGTACTGGTAGTACTGGTAGCGTAGGAAGTGAGGATGAAAGGAGCGGATGGAGTTTAGTTCTTAGTTAGTTTGACTTTGACAAAGGAACTGTACAAAATGCAAATTAAAAGTAAATGAAAGTGTACGAAAGGTATTGTGTTTGTTTAGGAAGATGACTTGACTTTGCATGTCTAGAAACTTGGTTAGGAATAAAACGAAAAACTACAATGACGAGAGAAACTAGGAGAATTGTAGATACATTTTATGTGTATGTTGCTGCGTCACGATGTAACGTAACACGTAACATTTCATTATGTATTAATATCCCGTCTGGAGAAAAGTAGTCTTTCTCTCTTTCTCCGTTTTACTTGTAGTTGTGTTATAACAAGGTTTGTTAGGTGAAATGTGAAGCAGAGGCACAGAAGAACAGAGAACGGTAGTATAGTGGTGTAGTGGTAGCAGTAGCCGTGCGGGATAAGTTTTAAGGTTGATGAAGAAGAAGAAGAAGAAGAAGAAGTAGTAGCATTTGAGGAGAAGAATTTCAACTCGCAACTTATGGTTAGTGTATATATCCGAATTAACTAGTACATAGTAGAGACGAAAATTACTGGAGAAAGTAAATTTAAGTTTGTAAAAGAGACTGGTAAGTAGTCGTCGACGACGGTGAAAGGAGGGAGTGAACGATGTAATGAATCTGTGCGCGGACGATACATACGAACAATGACGAAAGCAACTGTGTGTAATAGAGGGTGAAAGAAGTGGAAGTACGTAAGTAAGTGAGCAGATAGACAAAGACAAGAATGGATGGATGAAAAATGCTACAAGGAAAAGTTTCATACTTAACAAAGTCTCTTCGCATGAGAGATAGATAGATAGATGATGGAAAAGTATCTACGTGTACTCTATAACACATTGCCTTATATTTAATATACTTACAGATATATACAGGTCTACTAAGACGTGGCTAGGACTATAGTGGTACTTGTATTTCTTGCCTTCAAGGCCTTAGCTCTATTATGCTCTATAAAATATATAAAAGGCAAGCAAAGAAAGAAAAGAAAACAGCAAGTCTACTAGTTTCAGTTTATTCTTGCACAGTTAGTACGTTCCTCTTATTCTGCAGAACGCAGCTACTACGCCAGTTCTCGCTAGTAGTTCAGATGATGATAGCGGTTGGCTTAAGTAAAGTGACAAAAGTTTTCACTACAGCAACATTGAATTTCGGAATTGGTGAGAACGGATGCTGAAATAAAGTGAGTTGGAAAAGAAAGGAGATATATAGGACGGAGGATGGAGGTAGAAGTCGTAGAGAGAAAGAGAGATTCCTGTATATAATGTATGGGGAGGTGATGTGATCCAGGGACCGGAAGGGGATCACTCACTGAACACGTTTCCTGTGTACTTTCTAACAATTACAGATGGAATCCTTGCGGTCGGTAGTGTTGATGGCATGTACTAACAAAGAGATACTAAGTATAGCAGAAAAAGGCAAAGGTATGTGTGTTCCTGGATATAGATGGTCAGGTGCCTGCTGGAAGAGGAGGAACCTCTATTAGCGAAGCTTTAGTTTGTATTAAAATAAACTGTACGGAGAGTACTGAGAAACGAAGGCCTAGCAGCACTTAGAGAATATAATGAGAATTTGTTTCTGCCTTTATCTACTATTAGGAGTTTTTAGTCTTAGGAAGTAAAAAGTGTGCGGGAGAGAATTATTCTTGGCGTGGTTTTCTATTTCTATTGGCAGGAGCAATAATAATGAAAGAAGCCACTAGTGTAGGAAAAGCCGGAGTTTAATGACAAGCTAATTGGGTTTTACGCTGTTTGAGTTAATTTTTATGCACAGCTTGGCGTTGCCTCGCCTTCTTGTACTATTGATCGGGTCGCAACATGAATCACAGGAGATTTTAGAGAAAGAAAGGAAAAGCAGGGAAGTGAAAGTGTACAGCAGAATAAAGAAAGGCTCGGAAGAGAAATAAAAATGGGGGAATGATAGACGTACTCTGGGAGAAAGAGTGGAGACCCGACTGCAGACTCTCTACAGAGTAAAGAGACGAGAAAAGGAGAGAAAGTCTAAAGTATACGTTTGCGTCCAAATTATGTCTCCCCTGCTGCTGGTAAAGGTACATAGGTATGTGTTTAGAGTTTAGATGATCGTGGAATGGAAACAACAAAGCCAAAGGGGATTCTCGTTGAAGGGTCTCTGCTGTGTACGTTAACGTTTATGTGGGAAGAGCGTGTTGTGTAGATTGCGGGGAGGTTAGCGTGAAACATGTACAACTACTTCTGCGAGTATACTGCAACTACTGTACTTCTCTGTGCTTTGGGTCTGATGACTGATCTGCATTTTACTTTACTACATAGTGGAACAATTTTGTTTTGTTTGGGCGAATGCAGGCTAGCAATGGAGACGGCGACTCTAGCTGGTGGTGGATTGGTGTTCCCAGCCGCGGCTCCAGTTACAGGTCCCAGTCCCGGTTTCTACATAACGGCACCTAGTCCCATTCTCCGAGCTCCGATTCATTAGTCAATACTAGCAGTAAAAGGAAGTCAACTGGAATAACATGCAAAAAAACACAACTACAAAGGAATTTTATCTTATCGTATCGCGTTGATGTATTGAATCGTATACTGATAAAAGAAGAGGGATTTCATTGAATGAGCGTTTGATCAATTCAACTATTAATACAGACATAGAGGTACTATTATAATAATATAATCTATACATATACATAATAACTAATAATTTTAGAGCTAAAATATTGATATTATTATTATTATTACCATATATTATTATTAATACTTATCGTACACACGTAAAATTACTATTATTACATTACTATACAACTAACTATACAACAATAAGAAGGTATAGGGGAGAAAACAAGCGCAAGGGGTTGCTTTTTGCAATATGAACAGAGTCGTTATTATCATAACGTTTAGATTAATAGACACTGTAGAAATTCTTACAGACAACTACATCAGAATACTACAACCTAAATAAATAATAGACGAGTCACAAAAACAAGTAGAGAACAGATCAAAAAAATGTGTTTAGTGTGTCGTATTCGTATAAACAACACGTATTCTTCGTATCAATACGTAATAACTGTTATATCTTATGTATATGCGTCATTCGTAAATGATAATGAGGTAATTCTATATATGTGAATCTATAATATTATACTGTAATGCATCACTTACTTATATATTACTACTACAGTAGGTATTATATATCATTATGGTTATCTGTATGTAAAAGTAAGTGAGACGACATACATCTAGAAATAACTGTGAGTATTCTGTTCTGTAGTTCTAGTCAACGGGTCGTAGTAAGTTTCTTTTGTGTGCTCAATTGGACTGTATAATGTGTAGAGGTAAAAATAATCTTATATACATATTGAGGATTTTTAGTAATTTAATTTATTATATAGGTAGCTCATCGGATTGGTGTATTATGATTATTATTGTTATTGTTGTTATTTTACCATAGTGTATGATTAAGTTTAAAAAATGTCGACTTAATGAAAGTTAAGGTGAGCTGATGCCAAAGATAAGATGACCAAAGATACAAGAGTTATTACTACTACTGTTCAATACTGTTTGTGTCATTGCGTGTAATATTATTATCAAGAAATCTAGAGCCAGGGCAACCGTATTTCTCAGTATAATATATACTGAGTAATATATACTGAGAAAGACGGTTGCCAGGCTAACTCTAGATTTCTTGATTATTATCATAGTTTGTTTATTGGTGCTGGTACTTAAGGGAAATCGTTCTCGTATATTCTTCGGGGAGTTGCGATGCAAAAGGTGAGCATTAAGATTCAGTGGATTTAGTTTGAGTAAAAGTTTTCCTCGGTCATGACTAAACTGCGAATGAAGGTGAAGACTCTTTAGATAGATTGAGGGAGCAAGCACTATCTGACTGACAACAAACAATAATGCATCCTACTAGTCGATTCGTTGGTATTTAGGCTTAGGACTTACTAAGTACTAATGAACAATGTCATTCGCCGCACCTTAATTGCAAATGAACTCATCGTGTTCTGTTTTAATTTAATGTAATTTGAAGCTTGCACAATCTAATCATTACATATAACGTGTAGGATGTACTTTTACGCAAGTATTGTTGTAGTATATGTGTATAGGTACTTGGGGACTGATTTAATTTACTCTGGTCATTGAGCAACATTCACACAGGAGCTTTACTCAATGGAAATTGGTGCGTTTTTATTTCAATTTAATTATCCCTAAACGGAATAGTGTGTTATATACAGATAGGTATTTTATGTAATTATAGTACTACTGTGCTCTTCACGTTTACTTAGTTGTAGATACGAAGTAGTATTTATTTTAAGTATTCTTAATAGTATTGGGATGATTACTACTGTACTACCTCTGAAGGTACTGGATTAAGTTGTACATAATATTAACGCAACGGGTTTTTTATTTTACTTTGATTTTACTTCGAATTAGTAATTGTAGGTGCATATACAGTACAGAAATAGGGGGAAAATTTCGACGAGCTTGTTTGGAGAATTTTGCGTCTTTGTTTGGGAATGATAGTCATTTCGTAAATACCATTAGGTATTTACATTGGGATGTGTTAAAACTAAATATGCCAAACACATCCTAAAGATAGCCAAATGACGTTTTGGAGAAGGTATATGATTAAATAGTAGATATGTAATTAATCTTTGTTTGATGTTCAGTTATGTTGTAGTCGTAGAATATCAAGAAGTGTCACGAACTGACTTACCTAATTTGCCATAATACATACATAATGCTAGAATGCTACTTATACTGTATTAGGTACTTGTGTAAATATCAAAGCACAAGCATGACATGTTGGCATGTGGGTTCCGTGTTTGCATGCTAACAGCAAAACACTAGAAGAATCGCTAAGTTGAAGGTAGAAATATATAATACCAGTATTTGCATTACAAATGCATATATAGGCACTCTTAAAGCTGATATACTTATCTAAAGCAAATAATATCTCAGTCTTCTTCATAGGGGACACGAAACTTACAATTTAAACACAAATTTACTTGCCGTGTGCTTCTGCAGGATTCGTAACATCCGAGGAGCATTTCAGTTTGCATGTCAAAAAAGCAATTTTTCTACAGCTCATCTCTGTTCATTTCATCAGTTAATAACTTTAATAATAGGTACAGCTAATGATATCAGCATTAATTATTAACGCATCATAATCTCATCCTAATACAAAAATGCATAGTAGCTCGTGCGTTGCTAATAACTAACGTCATCAACGTATCAATCAATTTACATAGTGTTGAAAACAGCTCTTTGATTCAGAATCTCAACTCACGTTTAAGTCTTTACTTCAGAGGGTCGTGTCATTCTATTAATAGGTTCTATCTTGTTTGTCGAATCTCTAATTATTTTGTTCATTAACCATTACTGCATACACGCTATGCATTTTGAGCATTAGAATTAACATTGTTAGTTTAGATTCTGTCTTCATTTCTACGCATTTGTCTTCAGTATTAAATTAACCAATGTAGGCTAATTAACATATTACGAAGAATAGATTAACGCTTTGCTTTTCAGCAGGATTGTTTATCATATCTCTGGGTTTTCTAACTTACGTTATTATTGTGCTTCTTAGTATTTTCATTAGAGCTTGTTAGGCGCATCTCGAATTACAAACTGAACCAAATGTAATGGCTAATAATTCTGTGACATGAAAGGAATATGATTAACATATTGTATTATATAATCTCTGTGTGATTCTAAGTAGTGTACTATCACTAGGAATACTAAGACTAGTATATAGCAATCAACGTAGCTCATTTAATACCTAAGGCATGCAAAGTATGGTGTAGTAATTAATTAATGGACCTAAATGAGGGTGTGTGGGCAGGAAATCGAAAACGAAGACAGAGATGAAGAAGATTATGATTCAACCTACCACACTATTTAATAATAACAAAAAGCTCAGTGAGTTAAGGTACTTGTGTACGCATACAGGAGAGAAATAATCGTCCTCCTATTATAAAATAACGTCTGTTAGTATATTCGTATATTGACGGATGGTTGTTTGGTTTTAATTAGCATGTCTAAAGAAATGAAGAGGAGCAGATGCTGCAGTCAATAGAAAAGTACATCGTGCATGGTGAATTGTTGTAAGTTAGGATGAGGAACAGTTAAATTGCTAATTTAGTAGATAACCCAATTGAAATATGATTACAACACACATCAGCTACTTTTACTCATAGTACTACTATACGCAGATAATCATAAAATGTATCAAGTATTATGCATATATAGTATATACATACAATGCATAATATTATACAAAGTAAAAAGTGTACATAGATATAACTAAGAGTAGAAATACCATCATACCATGAATGACTAATAAGATACAAAAAGAAACTGGTGCAAATCAACTCAAGGTACATATACGATATATTATAGTTATGATATGGTATGAAAAGTTACTACACTAAATTTCTCGTCTTCTCTCTGGCTTGATTGGCTTGCTGGAGAGACTTTCATTTCTCTACTACTGTTATTATGTAACGCAAGAAGAGCGAATCAATATCCTTTGTATCGGGTTTCACGGTTTCGGTTTCATACAACTATCTGTCTGTGTTTGAAAAAGCATAGAGCAGTAGATGTAAATATTTTCTTATGGTTTTTGCCCGGATGTATAATATGAGTCTAGTAGGCTGCATATTATTGGCCCATTCATTTTTACTGTATATACTGATAGAGTTTTACAGGAGACTGCTAGTACACGACAGACACAAGAACAATTTTTCTGTGGAGTGATGTGATGTACTAGGAGTGATGGAAAGAGCACACGTATAGTATTATTGAAAGCGTCAAACCGTCAAGCCAAGTCATGACTCATTGTGAAAGTGGAACAGTATTTTTACTCATATTATGCAGGAAAATGAATACAAAGTCACAGAAGTTGAAAAAGAAGTATTGTCATTGTCAATCTCAAGTATTTACAAATACTTTTACTCTACCTGTACTTCTCACGTGCCAAAGAATTAAAAACTCACTCAAACTCAACAAGAATAAAACAAACAAACAGTAAGTCAGTTCTAAAAGTAGACTAAAAGGTAATACCAATGAATCGTGCGTAGTTTCTTAGTTGTAGAGGAGAAGAGGACCGTATAATAATCAGCTAGTTTGGTATTAAAGTACTATTCTACCATAGAATTACTAGAATACTATAAATACTTTGTTCAACTTTCACTAAATTGTAATTACATAAGAATACATGTATGATGTATTTGTGAGTGTATTTCTATTTATAAATTATTGTTGGGTGTTACATACTCAAGTGGAGATACGATATTAATAATAACTTAAGATTAGAGAGGTCGAGTAGATGTTAGAGTTTAAAAAAAGTAGTTTATTATATTATACGTACATAAATACTTATACATATAGCGGATAGTGTAGTAGAGAAGGTCAAAGAAAACAAAACGAGCGTCTCGTCGCAACAAAAACAAGTATAAAGAAGATGTAACTACCAAAATTGATTGATGGATTCACCGGTGCGTTTCAAGCACTGTTCTGTGATAGAATTACATACATACATATAAAATTAATAATTGAATAATTCATACAATTCGTAATTCATATAAATGTATCTAGTTATACATTTTAAGGTATTTAATTAGTAGGTAAAGTCAACTGAAGACTTCTAAGAGATCTAAATGGAATTGCAGTACATCTGTATAGGGTATCGATTGTATACAACAGTTATTTATTTATTTGCAACTTGATGAGAATGCTTAAATTCAATTTACAAGAACGGAGAAACAGAACATGTGTTCATGAACACGGAATTCAGTTGCGGAATTATTATTATTCTTATTATTACATTCACTTGAGTTCAAATTCTAAACGTTATAAGTATTTACCACCCTCTCTGTACTACACACACAATGCTATCCAGCTATAAATACTACTAGTAATTTGCAACTCTCTCACTCACCCTCGAAGGCATCATATTTTCAAAGTGTGAAAATCTCTGAAATTGTGTCCGAATTTTGCACGTCCGAATTTTGCGAACTTATACTATACATGAACACTAAAGTTGTAGAAATGCTATAGAGAAACTAAAAACGTAAATGCGATTACAATGCATTTGCTGACATACACATATAGAACAGTAATAATAAGCAACACCTTTTGCACTATTTAGTAGTATTTGTATATCAAACCGGTAAAAAGTTCTATACTTAACAGGTATTACCACCTATGTACTAAATACTACTTACAAATCCTCACATAAAAAAACTATACCTCTGTAAACAATTTACGTACTAGCAGTCTATATGAGAAAAAAGTCGACTAGAATCACCCACTCTACTCTGACTACACACACACACAGCTGTTAAATATTAAGTGTATATTCGTGTGACTGCAAGTTCCCCAGAATATCTGGTTAAGTTATTTAAGGAAGTGTTTGCTGCGTGATTGACTATTTAGCAGAGAGTGATTGATGTGATACAAAAAATATTGTACGAGACCGGATAAAAGAATGACCCATAGAGAGACAAAAAAATTGTGAATGTTAAAATGATTATTATGTATTTGTGTAAGGATTAACCTTTAGTTATAAGTACAGATATTAAAGCTAACTGTTAATCTTTGATCTCAAGGAGAGGAGTAAAATTACAAAATACACACAATCTTGATATCATTGTATTAGTATGAAGTAAGTACTGTATTTATTGTATGTGGTAAGAAAAGTGTTCGTTTGCTGTATGATGTGATGATTTTAATAGGTAATTGTTTTCATACGAATTATTTGCACTTTATTCGTACATGCGGCAAAGCATATTGATATTCCCTATAATTCTATTAAGTTCTATGAAGACAGTAAAATAAGGAAGTTCGAGAGTTTGGAATAAAAGGAAATTGTCACGGTGAAAGTCGACTTTCATCCAACATTTCACATGGCAAGGTACCGATTTTCCCTCTCCCGTGTTTCCCACATAAGACATTTGTAACTGGGATCTGCAAACGGGTTGTTCTTGTTATTTACGATTATTCTCACAATGATATTTTTGAGCTAATTAATAAGAAGTAATTAATTTTGTGACAATGATTTATACTACAACATACTTTTACCTCTAGGACTATACTTATTTGTTTAAACTGATTTACGTTAAACTATACTACAAAGATAAAAAAGTCACTCATACAACACAGAACAGATAAAGGAGAAAAGACAGAACACATTGGACATGGGGAACCATGAGATCCAAAAAATCCAATATACATTCGCTCTACTATATCTACCAAAATCCATTATTGTAATGTAATACTAAGCACACACGCTACTTACACAATCATAGTCGTATTTGTCATTTGTCGTAGTCATCCTTGTAATATTTAACTGTAAGTAAGAAGAAGCAGACGAGAAAGACATGAGAGATGAAGATATTATTACTATTATTATTGTTGTTTTAGCACTAAAAATAAATTAGCTATACCTATAAGTAAGTATTATACCTGTAAGTCGCATAATGACCAACAGCGAGTAGTATCTCTGTACTTACATAATAATAATATGTTCTGGTACGTTATACCTCTAATGTAATAATAGTAATTCCCAAGCTTCTAAAAGACGATTCTTATGGTTAAACACAAACTCTGTATTCATTGTGCACTCTCGACTAAAGACTATACTTAATACATCACTTGAATTTCACACTCTGAGCTCTTTTTACCTCAGCAGAGTCAATATTGTTTTATTGCACGCAATTAGGCTTCTATACTAAAACCACTACCATTACACACACCACACCGAAAAAGGACATGAATGTATCACATAGATTATTATGAACATGTTCTTTCTGTCTAAATTCCCTGTGTGAAATGCTTTTGCTGTGTACAACGTGCATTAAACGTAATGGTACTACTACTGGTAGCCAACCATATACAGCTACTAACTGCAACTACTACACAGAGAGAGACAAGAAGGATCTAGTTATAGTTTCAATTAAGTAATGGTCTGACTTGATGCTATGATTTATGAGTTTCGTTTGTTTTGCGGTAAGCAAATGGTGGACTGCACTGCTACTCCTCTTTTGGTCGAAGTGGAACTGAACAGAGAGCAGTTGTGAAAATGTAAGTGTGTTGTGACTGTGGTATTTGTTGTTACTATTTGGGGTCTCCCCTTTGGTTTCACTCTGCAGACATGAAATGATGGGGCGAACGTGATTTGTATTAATAAGTTGTTTTATGAGCAATACTCTGTTAAATGTTCCCGTTCACGACGGAAGGTAGTTTAACTTACAATTTCACTAGCTAACAAACACGGTTGCTCTTCCAAGAGAAAACTCATCTGAGCTCTAGAGCTTCTTTCTCCTCCTCTCGTCTTGTAATCGTCCGTATTTTCTAAGACGAGAGCTCTACCATGGAAAGAAAAGAGAAAGGTGCTCTTCAGAGCACAACAGTAAATACACTTACACCACACACAGTCCTCCGATGGCGGTGGTGCTACAACATCTACTGCTAGACGTTCCAGACTGAAATTGCAATCATTTTCTGTATGCTACACAAACATTTCTCTTTACTCGAGTATTTTCCAAACTTACTTTAGTCTGTGGAGAGATATATATCATCTTTATATATACTTTATGTAAGAATATCGTGCTCTCTCTCTCTCACAAGACACGACTACTCATACTCACGACCAGAGCAAAGAAAGCAGATGAGAGACAGTCTCTTCTGAAACTACCACTGGATCCTTGTGTGTTGTGTGCAGAGCAAACTAACCTAGACACACTACGAATAAAGCACGAGCATCAGGAGAGAGAGACTCAACTGAACTCAAGTCAACAAGTTTCGAGGTTATTTCTGGCCTTCTTTTAATAGTCTTGTGTGTGTGTCCGTGTGGTAGTAGTTACAGGGAGAAAGCGTGTTGCTGTACATACAAATACATGTGTAGTTCTTCTAGTGGAGTAAGTATGCAGTTTGATGCTTGTCTTTTACTAAGATATTATTATTGCAAGTCTTAGTTTTATAACTGGTAGTTTGCCTCTAGTTATATTATACTCCTACGTACTGATGCAATAATTTATAACTTATAGTTCTGTGTATCCACTTTAGCAACTGTGTCTATCTGTCTCTCTCTCTCTCTAGGTATATACTGTGTGTGATTATAATATATCGGTTGTTTACTGTGCTCTGTACTCTGTACGTGTACTTTAACATTTAACTATGAAGGTAAATGGTAGGTACTAGGTACGATATAATAATTACATACGTCTTGGTTCTTGTTGGTCTGTGAGTGATTCTTGTTGTTGAACTACGTCTAGTTCTTCTAGTCGTGGTGTTATGGTGCAAGTTAAACATAAGTGTGAGCGAATGATTTCCTATACGGTATGGCAGGGTGTGCTTGTTGAGCTAAGTATACAGACTACTACTATGTAAAAGTCTGTGTAAGTTCTGTATAATAGTGTTATATTGTAGGTGTGTAGTTCTAATAGGAACGTATGTATAATGTTACATGATGTGTATGGTACGTGGTCGGACGTACGTGTGCTGTATATGAGTACGTGCTTCTTTCAGAGAGACGGAATGAACCAAACAGTCATTGCACGTCATTGTAACGTGAATATGAAACATATCGGATCATTGCCTTAACTGCCGACAAGTCTATCTATTATGATTGTTGTCTGTGTTTTACGTCTTATTCTCACTCTCTCTCTCTCTTTCCCTCTATGGCACTTTTCGTGCCAACCACTCACTATTTCACCATTTTCTCCCGTAACAGGCCCCTCAACTCACTCACTCAGCTATCTCTAGTAGGCAGTCCGTTTTTACGAAGTAACTATCCATGTTATCTTTACTGCCCTCTGTTCTGATATCAAATTCAATATATTCTGCTGTTGTAATGTGTCTTACGTGTTTTCTGTGTGAGAATCTGTCTTTGAATACTTTCCACATTGCATTGTAGTATTTTTATTGGAAATGGATTTTTTCTTCTGGCAGAAAAAGTTGACTTTCACTTTGTGTTCACATTCAAGTGCGAGCACTCTAGTCAGTATAGCAATTTGATGGGCAGCTTTGTTTGTGTACGAAGTTTGACGGACGACTTAAATTGCAGACATGTTCTTCGTATATTAGAGTAGTTACGAGAACCAGAAACCATTTTCCATATCATTTCTTTCTATTAAAATAAAGAATCGTCCTAATAATGGAATAAACTTTTCTCCCGGAGAGTGAAATAAAACACCGTAGTAAAATAGACATGCTCTGGACTGTAAGTGTAAGTTTTCTTCTTCTTTCGTTGGTATTCTATTCTATCTGGTAGATCCTATAGAATGTATACGTAGGTATATTATATGCTTCAGAATTTCGTAACGTAGTAGTATGACAACAAAACAAGAGTTGTGAGCAAATCTGAACCAAGTCTTGCCAAATGGTGAAGGAAAATGTCAGGACCCTTCTTAAACCCTTAAGCTATTTACTCCTAGACCAATATAGTAATGAACCTGCCAAGAGTCCTTCAGCTTATAAGATTCAGTATTCCTTAAGTATCTGTTCTACTAAAACAGTGACTCAAACCAAACTGTAATCCTAAAGAAACCTAAATAGTGAAGTAACCTTTTCTTCTATTCATGTCCTACCAAAACTACAAATCAACTCAATGCTAACGCTATACTTCCGTATCCGAATGTCGAATCAGTATACTAACTATACTATACTTACTCGTACATAGAAATATTTACATTTTGTTGTAAACGTCTCAATAGAAGAAAGAGAGAATCTACTACTGCGTGATTCTCTACACTGGGTATTACTGATAAAAATAATAAACTATACCTTAATACATCAACTGTACTTTATGTAATGTATGTGAGACGAATACTAAAACGTAAGTGAATAGGAACTCTTAGAAATACTGACAGTGTGTGATTGTACTTGTGTAATAATAATATTCGCTCTATATGTAATGTAAGTAAGAATGTACGTCTGTAGTAGGGAGTTTTTTTGAAACCTGTATACACACTTTGCTACATACACACATATTACATGTAAAGTAAAAACACAATACGTAAGCTACTACATGAACAAAAGAAATGAGCCAAGTACATTGCATACAGTAACTAACTCGTCGTCAGAAGATATGAACTAACAAAGGGGGAATCCCTACTAACTCATACAGACAGACTACTTATGAATAAATAGGGAAAGGAATCAAGTGAACAGAATCAATCAATCAAATCTTATCCAATCAATCGAGCTTATGTCGAGTCAAGTGTTTGAATGTTTTATCAGTCAAGCACATTGTATTGTAATGATCGTGTATAAAAACACCTACAAAAACAAAATAGAAATAATGTAACTGAAGTGAATTCTTGGACACAAGAAGGGATTAACATATTACTTAAATACTACATACATAACATACCTACTTTACTTACTGAGAATTCTTATTAAGAGTACTCGTGTACGAAAATATTGAATATTGATACTGATCATTGTGTGTTGACTCAATCAGTTCAAAAGAAATCCAATTTGTGCAATCTAAATACAGTTAGAGTCGAAAAAAATGGCACATCTTACAAGAATTTGTGTGATCTGCTGAGGCTACTATTGTAGTAGGCATATAACTTGTCGCACTTCTTATCTCCTTTTTCTCCTCGCTCGATGACCTTCTTGGGTGGTCCCTATCTTCGAGACGTTGGACCACCCAAGAAAGTTCATCGAGCGAAGAGAAAAAGGAGATAAGAAGTGCGACAAGTTATATGCCTACTACAATAATACTAAAACTATACACTTAAGGTAATCTTATTCATATACAATGATACTTACACCACCTGCGTTACCTGCACAGCTGATATTTAGCATTGCCATTGCCTAACTCAATTCGATAAACGTTATTTTCAAGATTCAAAAACAAGCAGTAATTTAATTTTGTAAAATTATGTACTTGTTTATTTAATCGTAAGTGTAAAAGTAAGGAAACCTACTGGGAACCTACATACTACATACCTAGTCCTTTTTTCTTTGTGATTTCTTCCAAGGAATTCATTTCTTGTAAGTTGATAATAATTACGTAACTTTGTTAAATGTTAATTTATCATCATGTTTTCGTTTAAGGTACATTTAAGCTAGTAATTCCTCATGAAAATGTCTTGTTGATTTTGAAAATCGCAATAAATTTTAAGAGTTTTGATGTGAAATGAATGAATTGATGTGATGGAATTGTCAAGTGTCAAGTTTTCTCGTCCTACATAGTCCTTGTGCTAACTTGTAAGTGTTCTGCTATAATAATCCTGTCCTATGGTCCTCACAACCTTCTATATTACCCTGCCTATATGTCCTGCCCTGTTGTCTTTGTCATCCTATAAAGTAATACTATAAATTAATACTGTTATTATACCTTCATACTACCTACACCCGTAAGAACCATCACAATTTTATGAATAAACTTTCTAGAAAATGCAATACCTCTACTATAAAATACTTACACATCTCACTGCACTTTACCTTAAACTATTTATTGGTTAAAAAGTACGGTCTCTACTAGGTACAAGTTAAGAAATGTACACGCTCTTTATATAAAGATAAAAACACAGATAACTTTACATACTAACAATAAGAGGCTCTCTGTGTTTGTAAAAAATTGTAAAAAACTGCACTACAATACAAGACTGCAACTGCATTATTGTACTGTTGTTTTTAATTCTGAAATCTCACTCTTCTACTATAAACTATTGGAATCTTTACCCTGAATGTAATTTCTTTGAATGAGTGAAAACCATTCTAATCAGACGGAAGGTATACTTTAAACCTCTCTGTGAACTGACACACACAACAAATTTACAATATTATGAAAAGCATTTAAAGTTAATTGGAGAAAAAGCAAACTTATGTTTCACTTACGACTGAAATGTTTCTTTTAGAAATGAAAAGGACAAAATTCAACTGTTTCGGGTTGAATTGAACAAAATTTTATTGCTTTTGTTGTTCTGATATATACATACGACTCTCTGTGCCATATAAAATCCTACAATAGCAAGATACCTCTATACCTACCTAAAAGTAAAATAATAATATATTACAGAATAATCGCCATAATATTGTTTCCGTTGTCGGTTGCCAAAAGAAAAGTTTGACTTGGTATTATGGAGAGAAGTCTAAAAATACTACGCTATAAATACCTATGCAGATGTACCCATACAAATGAAGGAAAGGAAGGAAAGTCAGTGAAGGAAAAGTCTATAAGTACATAAAAATCTGAGGAATGGATTTCAAATTCAATGAAATCAAGTGCAGTGCTATACTGCACTACTCATATTATAATGATTTGATTTGACTCATTAATTACTGCATACTTGTGACTATATACAATTTGTAATTTCATTCGCAATAATATGATCATTTAAAGTGGGTATTGTTTTATTTTATTAATTCAAATGCATATACAGATACTACTGATACTATAAATAAATACGGAGTGTATTTGTATTGTAATTGTTAATGTGGGTGGGTGGTATAGTCTTTGTAATTAGTAAACGGTAATTTTACAGTAAGTGTAATTAGTATTGATGTTGTTGTACAATTGTTCATGTGTTGTTTGTGTGTTCATTGTTGTGGGGGTGCATCCTGACCTTTTATTATTACTTAATAGCAGTTTATACTTACATACATATTATACATAATATTTTATATTATATAGGGTTAGTTATTATTATAAACTATAAAAATACTACGTACATACATAATATACATATAGCTAAACAGGATATTATATTATAATTATTCAAAGTCATGAACTACAATCAAATCAATGTATATCAATCATCTGATTATCTAAATGTTATTGTGAATACAAACTGAATACATATGATGTTGCTGTTGTTGTTAATTAATTATTATATTATCTTATTCTTACATACACGGACTATTTACTGTGTTTGTTGTAATAGATGTTGGTTAGAAAGAATCTTTGTGTGTAGCCATATTATATTATATAAATATGTAGCAACTATAGCCTAGGGAGTATATTCTAGTGTAGTAGGTACATCAACATCAAGTCAAAAAGTCACAGGGGTATGTAAAGTAAAGCAAAAACTGAAACTAAAATATACAATACTATTTACAGTTAGGCAATTGCAAGAAATAAATCATCGGTGTTCCGTGCGTTTAAAAAGTGTGTCTAGTCTGCATTCTATAAGAGTAGAAGAGGTATAAAATAATAGAAAAGAAGACTAGATGCTACTTACTACTACCACAACATACATCAGATACATCTATTCAGGTATTGTAGAAGATTAAGATCCGTGTTTGATTATTATGATGATGATAAAGGTCAAAAAGTGTAGGGGCGGGGAGGAAGCAGAAGGAGGTATATAAAAATAAATCTCCCTACTTGGGTAGTAGCAATTTGGAATTCTATACTTAATACATATACAACAATAAAATACTATAAAATGTGAATAGATTTTTTCTGCTATAGATTACGATACGAGTTTTGACAAATATCGAATGTATTTATTATGATCAACGTATTACAAATAAACACAGTACTCATAATACATTAGAGGTAGAAGAGTATTACAAATATCAGGTAAGCGTTCGGTAAACAGTAATCTGTGTAATCTTGTAATTGTCTACTGTTTTAATGTCACAGTTGTAGTTTGTGGCGCTATCGTTGCGTATCGTTCTGCAGCTTCTATCTTATTACATACACTCAAATAGTAGTTGGAGAGAAACAGTAAGTTTTATGAAAACATGCGAAGGATGAGACTTGATGGGGAATTCAAGACATAAAAAAATATTGTTACTTATACTACATATGAATTGATATTGTATTATTATTACTTTAATGACGAAGATATACACAAACGCAATATTATTCACTAATTGTCATTATTCATTCATTATTAATTATAATATAAATACAAATCAATAAAAATAAAAGACAGTGGTACTAAAAATGAATCTCCTTTTTGTCTTTCAAACGTTCTTATACATCTTCCTCACCCTGTGCTGTAATTTCATTTCATTCACATTCATCTGCAATCATATTATACCAAACATATATAGACCACCATAAAAGATGAATGAACTTGCATACAGAGAATTTCTGCAGGAGGATGTATGCTGTCTGCAAATTGTTCAAGATGATAATGTGCACATTGAGATATTGCATAGATTGTTGAAGCATCTCTACCGTCTACGTTCTTCAGATTTGCTGGACTTGTCATTTTTTTCAGTTGGAGCTGCAGCCGGTGCATCTACCCAGTACATTTTGTAGTTTATGACGAGAGAGGCCCTGTATACATCATCAAAACAGAATATCACTGTAATTATATCCATAATCATAATAATGCTAATGCTTTTAGGGAAATGTGGGTCAGAGTCATAGACTGACACGAATATTACGAGAGATGACTCCGTCCGTGAAGGTAAGTATTACTACACAGGCAGATAATACTCTTGGAATTTATTAGCCACATAAAGTGTTAATATGAATATAATATCTCTACAGAGAATGTAACGGTTTCATTGATTTGTCTTTTGAACTGGATTGTGAAATGAGAGAGAAAGTCGGTGTGGAGCATGGTAATGTTTGGTTGACAAGGAGAGGAAATTCCTCTGGGAAGCACAGATAACAATAAGAAGCTTAGTTATCTGGAGTTAGATAAAAATGTTAGCTTTAGGATCGTTAGCATTACATTACATTAGATTGAATTCCGTGAGAGACGCTATGTAAAGCTAACTACATAATGTGATGAGGATTAGAGGTCCATTTAGATCCTGTGTTTCAGTGTGGCGTGGCAAGGAAAGGCAAAGGACGAGGATTGTGTGATGTGATGAGGCGGACTTGAGTACACAGTAACATAATGTAACACTACTGCTTAGTATGCAATCCAATGTAAAGATGCATAAAGTAAAGTATCTTCCTGTCTTCGTTACCATTATACTAAATTGAGAGCGTCTTTCTTCTAAATGCTAATGGTGTGAGAGAAGGACGCGCGAGAATAGAGAATTGGATGAAAACCCAGCAGTAGTCGCACTGGCACTAGCAGCAATATTACAATATTACTTCTTGGAGTTCTCTCTGAGTTCACCCGGAGTAGTCCTAGAAATGAATGCATCCATCGCGTATGTATATAGTTCTACGGATACTTGTAGGAGGAAGAGGAGGAGTGCACAGCCATATATAGCTCTGAGTCTTAGTGTGTTGTACTGTTCTAGCCTCATCTTTTGTATAAAAGCTGTTGTTCTATTCTTTGAAGAAATGATGGATAAGACCCGAGTGCGGGTTCACATTCAAGAAGCCGCTTTATTAAGCAAAGCGAGAGAAAGCGCAGAAAGTAAATAGGGAGAGCAGGAGCAGCACATCGCATCACGCATAGCTAAGTCTTTAGCTTAGCTTAAGTGATTGCTTAATGTATTCTGCATCAGCATATTACTACGCACAAGAGAGAGAGAGAGAGACAGAGAGAGAAAGAGCGAGAAGAGTTAGTAGAAGTCTAGTAATATTAGTACACTGCAATCTCGTCCCACTCTGCCTTTTCTACTTTCGTTTACTCTCTCTCTCTCTCTCTCTCTCTACATCTCTTTCTCTGTCTCTCTTGCTCAAAGCAGGAAATAAGAATGTGATGGATATAGGGGATTTAAAGAGCACAATAGCTCAAATGGAAATTCAAATTGGAATCCTTTCAAAGAAAACTCCGGCTTATTCTCTAATATCCTCAGCTGAAGAGGACTGTATGCCATACCTGCCTGTTTTCCATTGGCTTTTTAAAATCAACTATGACATAGTGTACTTAAAGAATACAAAGACTCATAATTGCATTTCTAAATTCTTTTCACCCGCCCGAGTACCACTATACCCTACCACACACACACAACAACTGCCACTCTCTCTCCACACACAATGCACAAGGACACCAGCAGGGAATATCTCAAGACACTACTCAACAAAATCCTATTTTTGCAGAATATTATTACTTTACTACTACAACGATATATATGCGAAAGAAACGACTACAGGTAGGTAAATGTAAATGGGACACGGGCACCCGCTTTTCAGAATGATTTCCATATTTCATCAAAACCCAACTAGTATTACGACTGTCTGTACACACACACACAGAGATTATACAGATGTAGATTTAGGCACGTAGGTATACAGTGACTCAGATTGCGACCTAGTTTTCCTTTTACATTTTTTTCACTTGTCCCTTTCTTGAGCAAATGGAAATGGTAATTACACACACGACAAAGGCTCCAATGAATTACTAGGCCTTTCTCTTATATTTTATTTCCATACACTACTTATGTAAGTGAGTAACCATCCAGCATCCAGACTAAATACTTCGAAATTAATTGCACTAAAAAGTAGATCTGGGTTAAAACAGTTAAGAAGCCTCATTCAATTCCGTGCTTTATTGTGTGTGGAATATTCGCATTATTGGGGTCAATATCCTTTTATTATTATGTAGGTACAGTCGTAATATCCATAAATAATTTAATACTTAGAGAAGTAGGAGTGTAGTGTAGCGTGTTTGGAGGTTGGAAATGTTTTCATTTGCGGTGGAAAAGACAAATGTAAGCATTTCCATTCTAAATTACTCAGAAAGTGAGCCAAATGGAAGGTATGGAAGTACATAAACAAGGAAGCAAGGAGGATAAGGCTGGTTGGGAATGTACGTTAGCTAGTTGGCAGACGAGTCATATTTTACAAAGGATTAATGTTTGTTGATAGAGAACAAAGGCGAGTATCATTAGTCAAGAAGATAGTGACAAAGTAAAGTGCGCCCGAGTAATGTGATGTGAAAGTAATATAAAGTGATGCGATGTGGTGATGTTGCTCAGAATACCTACACACGTTCATACACTCCTTTTACAGATGCTCTTGTTCTAGATTTTATACTGCGTCAGTCTATAATATGTTCTTTACACATCTTTCTATTTAAATATACATATGCTGTAGCTGTATATAGTAAAAGAGAGCAGGAGGACGGGAAATATATACGGTTAAAAGTAGTAGGGTTGAAATTCATGGAATTCTGTTAAGTTTGCCGGAGCTTTATCATATGTATACACAAGTAGTGCTATTTGGAGTAGTAAAGTTAGTTCTGGAGGAAAAATCGAGAGTGAAAGTATAAAACGTGTGAGTAAGACTGGAAGAGTAAGCAAGTGTAAAGTTATACAGACTGGAACATTGTCACTGGGATTTTAGAATTTAATTCGGATGGATGAATGAGGAAGGATCTTGTCGCATTCGGTTCACTCAAGAGATCAGTTGAGGTTACGAGTGAAAATTGCATATAGAGTCGAATCGACTCGGGCCACCGGGTCGGCAAGACAAGTGACGACTCTTTAGCAAGTCACACATACATACACAACCACCTCACCAAAAAAAGCAAAAGAACTGAAGAGATAAGTCTTCCTTGTCGTCTCCTCTCTATTTCTTCTTCTCTACAGCTCTCGTTTACGATGACGGGTCGTTACATTACTTAGTTAAGACTAGGCGTTAGTGCACGAACGGAAGAAGAACAGCATTCTGGATATAGCAGTCGTCAGCACTCACTGGATTTTTTTAAAGACTCGTTCATCCATCCATGGTCTTTTGAAATGCATGACACAAGACGATTCGTGGATTCGGATTGGCATATGAAATCGTATATTTTAAAAGGGGAACATTGAATGTAAGTGTAAGTGTAGCAAGGCTCGTGTAGAGTATTCAAAAGGACTGCACTTTCTCACATAGTACAGAGATTCACAATTGGAGGTAGTCGTAGAGAGTACTCGCGTACATACACTGTCGTATTGCACGCGCACCACTAGCACTACTATGGAAAATAGCACAGAAAGAAGGTTTACCAGTAAAAAGTTGAATCGAATTGTATTATTGGCTACTACTGTACTCTGCTGATGTCTGTCGAAGAAAAGCATTGAAAAGGGAATAACTTTCGTGTATCTTTTAGCTGAATGAATTTAGCGTATACAATTTACTATTGGGAGAGTAATAGGAAGGAGAGAGACGAACGAAAGCAAAGAGTTTGCCGAAGTGAATAGATGATAGAAAGAGAAAGAATTTTCATTCACACCATAAAGAGGCAGCAGTGCAGTTTGCAGCTCGGGAGAGAGAGAGAGAGAGAGAGAAGTGGAGGAAAGTAAAAGTGGAGAGGGGACAGACAGAACCCATACACCCAGACAGATAGAATGATGAGGATGACTCTTGAGTTTGAGTTCCTTTCAAGGAAAAAAACCTCTCTCACGACTTTGGGACAAGTTTCCTGACATACTACTTGTCTGTATAATATTTTTGGTGAATTCAGTTGGCGAATGAAAAGTGAATTCGTTGGTTGTTAAGAGAGGGACGGTGGTGGAGCACACAGCATTGGAATTTCGGGTTATAGTATTTATATTGCATCACTTCATTAGAATCGATTCGATTCTCGTTTGTCTCTCAAGGCCTCTAGGTGAAATATTCCAGCAGTTGTTATATAACTAACGCTAAATGCATCATGCTGAATAGTAAAAGTCATTCCTAAATGTAATGCCACTTCTAATGCCTATTTTGTACATAGCATTCATACCACCACTACTACTCCTATTTATACCTACAGTCGAACTTACACAGTACCATGGCCATGTCCGGAAAATGTATTCGACGAATTTCTTTCAACTTTCGTTAAACTAGTAGATACGTCTGTTTCTCTAGTTTTATTATGCACATATTCTTTGCTTTGAATCAGTAGAAGTGGTGGTCGTGCGGTGTAGTGCTCCATCCTTCTGTCTCTCTCTCTCTCCCTTTCTACTATTTCTATCTGGAAGTAGTAGGAGTACAAATGCTGTAGTCAAAATAGTACTCGTGAAACAGCCTCAAGCTGAATGCTCAAGATATTATGCAGAGTAGGTCGATTTTAGTTTATCTTTGGTTTGCTTCACAATTCCTATCGTTAGTCTTTCACCCTTCTGCTATGAGTAAAGCACCACATTGCAACTAAATACCCTCAAACTCAACTCTCCTACTACAATCTTCCCGATTGGATTCACAAACCAACTTTTCCTCTACCTGAACACATCTTCATTCGCAATGTGTATGTAAAATAGCCACATTCATTACATTCCTCTTCTTCGGGCTAGTACCTAGTTATTCCTGTACTACAATTTCAGTAATAAGGTTCAAAAAGTTTAGAAGATCCTGGCGAAGCCAGGCAAAACTCTTTTTCCGTTACTTACGTTAGTTAGACACAAGCATTGTTCCTAAGTATTCTTCAGAGTCCTTGTATTGTCCCTCCGCTATGTCTGTACTTAGATATGCATGTACATCTCTATCATTCTTAACTAACAGAAGAAATCATTTTTATATGGTACTTAAACGTGCAATTATTTTTTCGAAGCAAAGCGTAGCTAGTTCATCGTACACTTAGCTATGTTGACATTTAAACGCAATGAAAACTGTCTCATTTTCGGATACTTTACTGTGAAATGCAAATATAAACACTTACACTTGTAATTTATATTCTTAGTTCATTAAAATCCCAGGAATGATTTCGGTAGGGCATATATGTGCATGAGGAAGTGTGGAATAGGGAGGAATAAAGGTAGTGGTGGTGGTCGGGGTGGGTAGAAGTTCTCACTCGAGAAAGAAGTGAAAAGTGAAAGATTGAGTTTGGCAGAAGTCAAGCCAGCAGCACAGAACGGAGAGAAAGTGTAGAATGGAAAGTGAATTCGGGAGAGAGTTACTTACAGAAATCGCACGGTGCCGTGCGAATCCTTCGGCGGACGCCAAATGAGCGTGACTTCTTCTTTCTCGTGATTTTCTGAATGTGTTGTGGCTGAACACTCGGGGTGTGACACGGAGAAAGGTGTCGGCTCAAAGGTTCCCAACCATCGACCCCGCTCATCAACCGCTTGCACAAAGAATCCTTTGAAGTACACACCGTTCTTCCCCATAATGCGAACTACACACAGAAACACAAAGAAAGCATTTATTAGTTTAATGTAGTAATTACGCTCGGAACGAAAGGTAAAACTCTTTGATCAACTCTTCACCCTAAAGAAAATACTTTGCGAACTTCATTCTTCTCTCTAAGCTTATTACATTAGACTCCCAAAATGGCACATAAATACCAATCCTAAACTTCTCAAAACGGATTCATTCCTCCCAATTTCAATTTCTAATCCAATAAAAGAACCAGTGTACACACACTACAAAGCTTTCTATTTCTCAGAGAATTTAGTCCATTGTGTCACTCCTTTGAAACTTGATTCAGTTCTCCTTCCCTATCTATTAGTAGTCACGTTCTACTACAATAGAAGTACAAAAAACAAGTTCTACTTACATATTATTAGTTTTCTTTTGTAAAAATTCCTTCTTTGACTATTCATTATATTCTTTTAAAATTCCAAACTAAACTTATTTCCTTTCTTCAATGTAAGTATATATACCTTCTTGTTCCCTATGTACTTGTGCTTATAAAATTACTAATAACATAGTTCTAGTATGATATTACAGTTCTCACAAGGTTTTACTATTTTATGGCTATAGAAAAACGAAAACCATAGACTTTTAAAAACACATACGTGTCTGTACATAAATAAAACTCTCGTAACTTGAGTCTAGTTTCTTGTCATGCCAAATGAAAAGTAAAACATTGTGGAAGAGGTCTGTAGGTAATATGTAATGTATTCAGCAATAAAGAACCACGAGAAGTGAGTATGCCTATTGTTGGAAATGAGAAAAGACAGTACTGCAAGTATTGTACAAGCCAATGTCTTTTAGCAACGAGTAACACACAACAGAGCAGTTATTTTAGCAAGCCCAAGTAGTGGTAGTCAATTCATTTCATTTGTGCAATCAACCCAACATGCTAATGGGCCCTTTTGACAGATTTATGATTCGTAAAGATTTTCTGTAATAGCTTTTCCCTATGTTAATACCAAGGTACAGTACAAGTTATACTGTAACTGTAACAAGGAGAGGTGCATTCTGCATTGCATTCATAAGATAGGAAATTGACGTTACGAACTTGATGACTTTATTATGCTTCTCTTTCTCATTTCTATTTTCCTCTTAAACTGTTATGTAAATACAACACAGCGAAACCCACTACTATTATAACATTACTACTCTACTCCTAATAATTCCTCTGCACTGTTTTCTATCTTCTTTCTTCGAGGAATTTCCAGACCTGGCTGTATAATATATTAGTCCTTCCTCATTCTTAATGTCGTATTACTACATACCTAACCAACTATGCAATTTGGATATTCACCTGCCTATATATGTGAAACAATTAATTAATGTTTACATTGCCGGTTTCTTGAGTGAAATATTATGGTGACTTGAGATTTCTACTATTAATAACAACTCTGTATTACCACCCTGCTATTACACACACTTTCAGTTTCATTTAATTTCGAAAGAAAGGTACGTTCACATGTACAAAATGAAAGTAGGTACTAAACACGTATGTATTTTATTTAACTTCTTATCGTTAGTTAGGTTAGGTAGTTCACATTACGGTTGACGTTTTTGTTGAACCTACTTAATTACTATTGAAGAAAGCCGTAAGGGCATTTATTGTGTGGTTGCTGTTCAACATAAATTAACCAGACCCTCCTGTGGTAATAATGTAAGCTCCTATCTGGTATATGTTAATAGTAAACACTGGAAATGCAGCCAACCTGCAAAACAAAGTTAGTTAGGTATGTATTCTCCCAAACAAACATGTTCGTCACAGTTCACAGTTTCGCGATCATAATTACTTGATCTCCGGCTTTACGGCAAGTTTACACTTGACCGTGACTGTATTAAATTACCTAAGCAGGGTTACTGCTGATGTACATCCATTCGGTTTTACTAATTGAGTTATTGCCAACTACTGTGTAGAGTGTGTAAAGCGCAAAGTATAATGAAAACTAAAGCATCACAGTGTGTGCCAATGTTAACATAAATATTACACAATGGTTTGCTCGCTATCTCTACATCTCTCCTCTTGGTAATTTAAAGCTCATCTTTTCCTCCTGCGGTGTATTCAGTGTCAAAAATGAAATAGGTCTTTGGAGAGCCCTTGTTTTAATTTCGGCATCTTTGGTTTACATTGAGTAATCTGCTGGGCTCATTAGTACCACTCCCTTTGCCCCGCTGAGATTTTACTACCAGGAAAACTAAAAGTTCTTCATTTTATTATTGTGTAGGAGCGACTTAAGAGCTCTATTCAAAAGAAACTCAAAACTTTTCAACATATGTAAGCACCAAGTATTGTAGTGTATTTTTTGTTTGGAAATACTCACAAATAGGATAGAAAATTTTAATCTGCACACAACGCTCGCTAATTCTGTGAAACTTATCAAAGTAGCACAGGTGCAAATACTACGAATGAATATAAAAAATTTCCGTTGATGATTTTGTCCTGAAAGGATTCTTCTGAAAATTTCCTGGCAAAGTTTCTAAGATCGACATATTTAGAAAGTTATGCAAATGGTGGTACAAGAATACTCTGATTATTTCTTTTTTATACACATTAGAGAGTGCATGTAAAAGTATTAGCTGCGTAAATATATGTTCCGTTCCAGAAATAAGTACCTAGGTAAGTAAAGTTCTTTCAGCTTAATTTTCCTTTTATGGAAGAAATCTGAAGAAAATATTATACGGACAAAGATGGTATAAGGAAGCTTAAATATAAGTTTCACTTTACAAAGGACGTTTGACCTCACTCTTAATATAGCAGCTTTCGCGGTACAAATAATTGTTATCATAGTCGTATGAACCACAGTAATATTCTTAAGACTTGCTAAAAGCCCTTTGTGATTTTAATCCCTTGCCTGGAAAGTTGGTGAAGATAAATAGCAAAACCAAACAGTACGTAGAAGGAGAGTAAAGGTTATTCTGCAAGACTACTAAAAAGTGAGTAGACAGAAGACATGCCATAATGCAGAAAAACAAGTGGAACTTCTTTAAAGCTTTTTCTAAGAAAATTAGATGAAAACTTAAAGTAAACGTAAACAACTCGTCTACAATATGGCATTGGAGCTGTGTTTGATGCTTAAACTTTAGAAGTGAATATTCATGAGTATGCTACAGTATATACATATTGCCATTGCTATTAAAATTAAAAGCTTTCCACAACATCAAATGCCCGAGACAACCCCAAATCAACTTTTCATCATACGACAAACGCTCTACAGAATAATGTTACTCTCCGAAATTAAGCTTCTTCATCTTTGTATAAATTTACTACAACAACCAGCTTTCTCCCATACTTTCTGCGCAGTATAATATCTCAACCAACTTTATCAAATCTCCCCACATCTTATTTACTTGTTACGCAACAAATTGCATTTGGTCCATTGGTTTTTACATTCTACACTTCATTCTAATAAATTACACGTAATTATCAGCTTACCAGCCATTTTCTAGTGGAGTGTGTAACGACTCCCTTTGTAATACAACCAAAAGGACCAGCCTCCTATATAATACAAATGTGTATTGTAGTGTGAATTCCATTCTTATGTATTACTCCCCAAGCCAATATTTACTAACCAACTGTTGTAGATAGATAGATGTGATCTATTTTTATTTGCAGAGCACCAGTCAATGCAATCAATTCTACGACTACTACAAATGCGGTTTACAACACAAAGTCGATTCCATCTCAATCTGTCTTTACCACTCGGAGTATACTTTTATTCTACCGGGAAGAATAATCTGCTGATCTGAAGTTAACATTAGCTGCAATATCTTCCTGCTTCACCCCACATTTTCTCTTTATCGAAGGATACAGCACATATGGTGTTGATTTATTACCACGCTGTGGTCGCGGCACTTTACTTCAATGATGTCGGTTCTTCTATTATATTACACAGGTTCATGGATCACCCGGGCGAAGTATACTACATATTATCTTCTTTAATACAGCCTGGCCTACAGCCTATAAGACGAAGTGTAGCCTTACGATAATATAATATTGAATTGTGCTCGTCGAAATAAATACATCTAAAAACCAACAGGAATTTATAAGTAATATACCAAGTACATGCGTTGCAGTAGATCATTCATCTTAAGAATATACAGGTGTTTATAGTAATGGTAAAGTATAGTATTAAATAATATTATGGTATCAGTGTGTCTATGTAATTTCACCAAGAAGCATGATAATAAGTAGAACATGTAATATCCATTGAGTGTTTTCAGCCGTTCAATAACAAAATGATTAATGGATTGCAAAAATGAGAGAAGAGTGGTTATTCCCATATAAAATCTCAACACTCTCTTGCTCTGTAGTAGGGCTACATAGTGTCTGATGGTCTGTTGATTGAAGCTGAAGCCATTATTACTACTGTAATAATTCTTAAAGCAGCAACTATACAGATATAATGCAATGAGTGAAGCAAAAATTGTTTTCTGTTAAGTACCTGCCTTACTAAGTAAAGTTGCAATGTCCGAATATTCCTGAAACTGCATTCAGAGGAGAAAACCACCACCGTATGTGATGAAAATAAAGCACTCCACATTTACTTCACTCCTACTAATGGATATTACATAGGGATATATTCTTTGCTTTTCCTAACAATGCATCTGAATTTCACAGTTGCAACCACATCACTAGTGAATTGCGTGTAAAATTGTTCGTAAATGCAACACTGGTATATTTCAAACAAAGTAAGAGGATAATAAATGCATTAAAACTATACAATTGCCGAGCTAAAGCATGAAAACCGCAATCAACTACAATATAGCACTCATACAGCTCATTTCATTTTACTTAACTCGATTCGTCTTGTAGTCAGATTTTGTATGCGAGTCATTTACAATCCACAACAAAACGGATAAATGCCTCAATCACTCTTCATACAATAACACACTTACATAAAGTAACTCTGCTCACACAGTCTATTGCAGAATGTAATATTCATCCATTCGTGGTACATAATATGACCACCACATCAGACCTGTTACATTATTGCATAGTCTCACACATAATATGTTGACGTATATTTCTACTCACATCACAGAAATCTCCATTAGTTAGGTAAGTGTTTTGCACGTTTCGAAAGCAAGTAGCTGTAAGTGTAAATGTAAGTGCACTATATTTAGTGGAGAGTATTCCAACGTTTCTGTCAACTGCATAAAATAAACCGAAAGGGAGCCACAACAGAACTATACTCGCGAACATAATGACACCGCACCACATGTGTTGGTTCTTTAATACCGTGAGTTGTATTATTGTTAGTGCAGTCGTGGCATATTTCACCCGGACATGTACAGCAGAGAGAGAACAAGCCAGTAACATAACAACAACTTTAGCAAACCCCAACCACGAAAACACAACTATGATGCATTCACAAAGTTGTGATTCAATGGATAAATCGCAGCAGTGTAGTATAGTAGTAGAAGTCTGTGTGGTAAAGCTACAGTACAAAGTACAACTACTGTAAAAGAAGAAGAAGAAGAGTGTGAATAAAAAACACAAAGGAAGTATTTCTTTCCTTTCCTCTTCCTCTCTCGACCTTTTTTCTGTTAAGTGGAGCAGTAGGAAGAGTACGCAGTTTGAAAGCAAATGTGTACAAACACATACGTACTACATACACAAAGTCTGCACTTTAAGTAAAGGCAATGTATGTGTAGTTTGTATTCGGCGAATAAACAGTATGACTGCGGTAAACTAGTTAATACCTATGTGTCTAAATTAGATATAAGCGTCCTGTCTCGTCTCTTTGGTCTGCTAAGATGAAAAACCAAGGAGCAAAGAACAAAACTAACGAGTAAAAAAAGAAAGCGGACAAAGTCGATGTAGTAGTAATATAGTAAGTATGTGGTGGTGGTATAGTGCTCTTGCTGTCTTCTGTATGTAACTACAAGTGTAGTAGTGAGTAAATGTTTGAATCAACAAAAAACTTTTGTGCCCACGCAATTTCCAACCAGGTAGTAAATAAAAGCGAGTCTTTTAGGTTACAGCGGAGATATACACGGGATGCTCCACAAAAGAATTGCTTATTTAAAGATAATGCTTTTTATACCACACAGTAGATAGTGTGTGGCATAATAGTACGCTATCTTGTATTGTGTAATATACAATTTATATGAAAATTATTATGTCTTGAAGAATATGACGGAAAGAAAAATGTAATAATAACAAAAGCTCAACCGCACAGATTGAGAAACTTTTGCTCACGTGGAAAAATAATAGCATCTCTTTCAGTACAATTCACTTGTGAGTTGATGTGCAGAGAATAAATGGAAAGAATGAAAAGTTCGAAACAACCAATTTCGAAATGTTTACTGTGGAAGACAAAATACCTACTTAATGTAATGGAACAGATAGCACAGACAGATAATCGATTTTTCTCAAGGACTGTTCTATGAGACTTTAAATATAAAACATTATGTACTATTTTTCAACGACAAGCTTGAATAAATCCATTCCAATTGTTGAAGTGTGTCAATTCTGTTGGCATTAACAATGCACTTTGCTTTTTTGAATCCATCTTCGAGGGTTTTGTCGTCCAAAATCTTCGAGCGAGTCTTTTGTAGTGTAACTTATTGAGACATTACCATTTAGATTTAAGAGATTAGTTTTTAGTTATCGAAATAGTACTGCAATTTCACATTATCTTCAGACCAACAGACGCGCATAGCTAGTTACAGGTATGTAGTTTAAACTTTGCCTAGATTACATATTACCAATACCATCTGTACAGTATAATAATAATATCTGTATGTCCGTGTGCAATTTTGATTTGACACTTTCTGCAGAAAGTGAATACTTAGGTACTCCTGAATACCATACCCTTACTTAGGTATTTGCATAAATTAAACAGCTGCTCTTAACAAACTTCTGCAATATCGATTTAGACGAAGTATTAAATGTTTAATGGCATTGTAAGATTATGCTTAAAGTTTAATTCCCCACTCACACACGGCTGTTGCAATCTTGCAATACATTTCGGTTGTTCTCTATACACGCATACAGAATTAAGGCATGCAACAAGCGCAGACAGAAAGGCAGCAGCAAAAACAAGCCAAGTAAATAAACTACACAATAAAAGTAACACACTGGCTGTAGCACGCATCACGCATAAAATGTTTTAGATTGTTGCATTGAAAATGTAAAAGTTAGGGGCGAATGCGCAATTTGACTAAAGGTAAGTTCGTATTTGAGCAGACATAATTGGACAAGACGTAGCAATTATTCAGAATACATTCCTCGGCACACCATGGTATTTCGAACTGATGTTGGCAAATTAAAAATGAACTGTAAAGGAAACGGAAAGTTGAAAGACTGTTGCTAATAATATGTACATACAAGTTGCTGTTGTAAAACACAGCAAAATAGTTTACTCATCCCTGAATTGTGAACTACGCTACTGTTACATATTGTAGTAGTAGTAGAGAAGTACATGAGACAAAGAATGTTGAATTTAATTTGATCGAATAGATTTGTGTACATACATGGACACATGATGTACATGTCTTTATGCAATTGTGCCTTTGTTGTTCCATTTGCATGTATATAGAAAAGTTAAGTAGTAGGCAATGAGGTATTTTTGTGTGTTCGTCAGTCTGTTTCTGTTTCACTTCACAGTTGATTTCTCATGCCAGGGAAAATACTTGAATTCGAGGCATGCCCAATCTTAAATTGCTTTTGCTGTATTTGATGTGAAACTTTAATGATATAACATGCAAAACGTTGAAACGCTTAAAGACATACATTATGGGACTCACTAGAAGTCCCTAAATGGCTCCATATACTTCCACCGTTTCTCCTCTCACAAATACACAAAGTACAAAGAGTAGAAGTACAAATTGTTTCTCTATTCTTATCCTACACACATCAAACATCATACAAAATTAAACAGCCAAAACAGCGATTTTGTAAGAGTAGTCTTGTATCAGATACTTAGGCAACTTTTCGAAAGGTAGTTGCAATGGTCCAACGCGCTTCTATTACATATTTATACTTTGATCGACGCTTTTAATCATGTTCAGCAACAACAGCTGCAGTTTTGATGTGCTGAAATGTTTTTACTCAAACCTGTACTAGTATATAGCTACGCTTATTATTGCAAAGAAATCGGATATAGAATAAATTAGTCGCTAATGCTGTTTTTGTTGATTTTTAGCATACGTACCTAATCAGTGTTTTTCATAGTCACGCTTTCATTTTTCACAGTGATCGTAAACACATAATCGTTAATACCAAACTATGGTATTAGGTAGTTAGTTACTTATGTTAATCCTTATAATATGTACGAATTTGAATATTAATCAGCAAATCTGCCTCTCACAACAAAATTTTTGTTAAAATGAGAGTTTAGTTACCTTATACATCCATATTTGTGCTTGTAGATTGGCATTTTGTCAATTGTCATTACTAATGTAAATACCATTACACACGTCGAAAAACTGATTAATTTCAGATGTACTTGTACTACTGTAGTATTCTCACATGCATATTATTCAAGCGCACACAACGAAGATTCACTGTTTAAACAGTAGTAGTGCAATAATCAATATATTGACATTGTAAACCTAACACCAAGTAAATGTCATTCATAAGTAATTTCTTACATACTGAAGCCAGCATACCTACTTGCAATTCTCTGTCCCGTATTTTTTAGACCATTTTGACTAGGTAGGATACAATATTGCATTTTGCAATTACTAAATAGTATATCATGCCTATAAAAGTTATCATTAACGAGGAACCATGTGCTGTTTGTTTGAGCAAATAAAATGCGGGTAATGAAGGAGTTATAGAATAGCCTTCAAAGTACCCTGCGGTTTTACGTCAATATACTGTGGGCTACTGATGCAACCAACCACCATGATGATGCATTCCACAACTTGATTGAATAATTTTCTTTGTAGGTTGTAGTGTGTATAGACTGCGAGGAGCATCAGCTGCATTCAAGCAGAATGTAACCACAACTAAATCATACATCAATCAAACAAAGAAAACAATTCAATTTGCATTTGAAGACGAAATTAGTGCTTTGCTTACCTTTCTTTTGTAAAAATGAAATCCCTAGAGTCAATAATGTATTTCAATTTCCTTTATGGGGATTCAGAAGAAAGCTTGCAAGTCAATCTAATTCTCAATGCATTCACTCTAACCATATTTGCATAGAAAAAAGACAATATACCTATATGCCTACTATACCAACAATAAAGATCTTTCCTACAAAGTGAATTCACCCACTTCCACTGTGTACAGAAGCTGACGTATTGTATTTAACTTTACAAAAGCAAACAGTTTCTTGAATGGTCGCATATTGCAAAAGAGTCTTAAGGTACTTAAAATTTTAAGCTGCTTTTATAACTTCTTTTGTTTGCTATGTAACTTTGTACAATAAGTGACACACAATGCATTGCAATGAATATTTATGTACTACTTTCATAACTTAACTAAACAACCCTGAAAATGCTGAAGTAGCAATCATGCTAAATCGATGTACGCATAGGTATTTGCAACTGCTAAGAAAGTACCCATTGGGAAAATTTAGTATTTATGACACATGAACGGATGTTAAAAGCATATCGGATTGAGAAAGTATTTAGAAAATGAAACTTGAAACACATGAAACCTGCAACGGAGTCTCCAGGCTTGTAACTGGAAGCAGATGCTTGGACCATGAATGGTAAGGTATCCAGTGGCTGTGGCTTCCCCCCGTGGTTCCTACGAAATATACGCAAATACATTATGCTCCGTCCGTTCCATGAAACAATCCCAGATATGATACACTCTCAATTGTATTGTTATAATGCATATAATATTTTTTATTGCACAGATAGTTTTATGGAACACAGTAAAATGTAATATTATTATAAAGATGAAGGTTCGTTTGTTCTTACGGTTTATGTCGAACACAGGCAGTCTCAGGTGCACCATCTGGGTAAGCTGAAACTTTTTGGAGTGTCACTATTACAAAAAGTAAAAGGACGGATGTGGTGACCATTAAGGAATTGTTTGAAGTCCACTTGTAATCCATTTTCGCAGAAACTTGTCTTTGTCGTTGTCTTGTATTTCAAATCAGCGACCGTCAGAGAGAGATGAAGGCTTTTAAAGCCGAAAGCTGAAGAAGACTGAATTTTAAGCCTCCCAAGATGATACTCGCAGCACAAACAAAATATTCTGAAGACAAAGAGTTGTCGCACAGATGGTTTATTGCCTATTCGATTGCGTAATCCAACTCACAGGATAATCGATTGATAAGTATGTTGTATCTTTAGAGATACATGATCAGTTCTTTGCTCTACATAAAAAAGAACGAGGTACTACTCCAAGATCTGTTTCGCTTGAGTAGTAACAGACAGAGAGAATGAGAGAGCAACTTTGTACCGTAGTACTTACTCGAGGAATCTTTGTACAAAATGAAATTGTGAAACTGAAATTGAGGCTTTTATTCAACAACTCTGAAGGCGGAAGTCCATCATAGCGTGCAGTTTAGAGTTGAGATACACACAGAATGAGTATGGAAGATATAGAAATAGTGAATGCAAGATGACTGACAAATTAATGTACCTGATGCCGTATACTTGTGACATAATAATATTTCGTCACTATGAAGCATGCATTATACCTAAAAACTGTATCCTTCCTTTATGCTCGCTACATTAAATTATAAGTATTTATGCACACCGAGATGATTATTTTCTTACATGTCTGCAATAGATACTATATTTATATTCAAACATTTTTTAGTCTGCTGGTTATTCAGAAGTCACCCTCCTACAATAATGCTAATTCATAACAATTTCTCCTTTAACAAATAAGATGACAATATCTCAAAAATCCCATCGTTTCACCCAACTATTTCCTCTAGATTATTTTTAGCCGGAAAGATTGTTTATAATGTATATACGTGGACAACAATTGTTGCCTCATTTGTCATTACTAAATAGACGAAGAATTTTCCTTTTATGAAATGAATCACCGATATTTCAATAAAAAGACACGGTACAATGAATACAAATATTATGGTGATATTATTATTTCCTTCTTATTGTTAATTATTAAACTTTTATTTACCTATGCAAATTAATAAAATCAACTAGTAGATTAAAAAAACTGTAGGTACTTTTTCATCCAAATGCATATAGAAATAATATTTACCAACCGAAACAAGCTTACCCAAATAATGCTAATTCATAGCAATTCTTCCATAATATCGGTGATTCGCATAATTCGCAAGCAACACCAAGTGCAGCCAGCACGGTTACATTACATCTGAAAGTCGTGTTCACGGGTGAGCGTCCTCTTTTCGTAACAAAGAAAGAGTAAACAAAGGCAATCGACGCGTACGCGGTTTTATTTAAATCCCAGTTCCAGTTGTTAATTTGTTGTCAATGCATCGGTTAGAGTTTGAATGTTTGGCTTAAAATTATTTTTCATCGTTTGTTTTCTTGATAACCATTTTCCATAAAAAGCAACAGAAACAACAAAAAGTGTGTTGACAGTCTGGCAGTGAATGGTTGTGATCTACAACTTGTGAGTGCTGAAATTCGGAAAGTTTTTCACATTTTACTGTTTTTTAAATCGTTTATGTTGCATGTTGTATCATAATTATGTATTTTTTCCAATAGGGGAATTTCTGAGTGTAAAAAACAGTCTAAAATGCTTCACACTATCAGCGCGGCGCTCGTAGTGTGAAGATTTATTATGTAAATAATAATTACATTCAGAAAGTCCTCTTTTTCTTACAACTTATGTCATGTCAATGTCAATCAGTGTTTTTATTTTATTTGTAGGATGTAGGTGTGCGTAGTTCTTCACGTAGATACAAACCAAGGTCTATTTTCTGGATTCAAAAAATGTGTAGCAGTAAAGAAACGATTGGGTTTCAAATGGGTGATACTGTGAACATACTCCAGTATCCTCCCGACTTCTACATTCCTCCGTTTCCATTCTATCCCCCCGATGACAGCATTGAACCGAATCTACAGAATGTTTTTACCGAAAAAAGCGAACCGGGTTCTGATAATGGGTAAATAACACTCCAAATGAAAGCTTTAATGATACTAAAAAATTAGTACATGTAGTATTCAATTCAATCTTAAAAGGTGAACTTTAAATGGCAATATAACAAACCTTTTTAAATTTTCAGAGATATTGAAAGTACTTACTGTCAAATGCTGGGGTTTGTAACTTGTCCATTTAATGTAAATGAACAGCAACTTCTTCCGCATCTAACCGCTGATCATTTCGTGGAAGGAACGGTGGGTAATGAATTGATTGTCGAGCAATCTCTTTTGCAAGAGAGGTCAACCGGTTCAATAATGTACCGTCCACATTTCCTTGAAGCGTTTGGAACATCGTTCTTTTTGATCAGTGGATATGACAAGTTTCAAGGATTATTTTTTTGGAACATTCAAAGAATTCAAAGTGAAACTGAGTCCACAAAGTTTCGTGTAAAAATTGAATTACTCTCAGCACATGTAAAACATCTTTTGTATTTAATTTTTATTGAACAAAATGTTTTATTTTTATTCTGTATGGACAATGATACAATTCTTTTGTTGATTTTTAGACCGTTAAAAACAATGTTATTTGGGAAGCTCCAGTGGGCTCACTTCGAAATCGAAAGGATTATGATTCCTTTTCCTGCTTAATTGTTCGTGAAGAATCAATGTCTGAGTTTCAATTTAGTGAAGTTGAGCAGAGGAAATATGTTTTCTGTGGAGGAGATGCTAATGCAGGAATTGATATACCAGGCTGGCGAGTTCGCGTAACAATTACGCAGTGTTATCCCTCCTCAGAACATGAAGGTCTAGGAGATGAAGATACGGAAAGCATCAAAACAGTAAAAATTTGGTATTTACAGCACATAGCACAACATACATTGTCACCTTAAAAAATGAATATTAAACAACCGTATTGTTAATTATATTATTTACTAAACAGTATTTGATTACTTTTCAGTATGCCCGAAACTGTTCGTAGTACAATCTGTCCAGAAGGATCAAGTCGTTTTCCTGCAAGACATTATGGTGTAAACTGCAATGGTTGTGGTTGGGAGAATATACAAGGCATGGTGTTTTCATGTGTTGAGTGTATAGACTTCAATATCTGTATGTTCTGTCTGAAAGTGGGGTGTCATAATAATCATATTATGATTTGCACCATGCGGCCAGATCTCAGGTGTGATGTGAAGCAAGTTTTGGTAAGTCAAACGCTTTTAATGGGTTCAAAGTATCTAATTAATAGTGAAATAATGAAAGTTTAAGTTTATTGTACATCTTTTATTTATCTATTTATTTATTTATTTAGAATGATATACATTGCAATCGGTTTGTGGACCTCAGTATACAAGGATAAGCGGCATCTGGCATTGTTAAACAAAACAGCAATTATAAAATCGTAAAAAGGGAATGATAAGAAGAGTTTCTGTCTGTAATGCGTTATTCGATGCAATGTGTCTTGTGTACTCCTTAAGTCAATTAATTTAAGTATGTAATGTATGATGATGATATGATGATCAATCGGCAGCATTTAGATAGTGCAAGAGCATTTATGAGTAGTTGTAAATTGCTATTGCAGTTTAGCAGGGTTAGTTTCATTCATCTGCATGTACATAAGTCTAGAAAACTGTTCAAATATGAAAATACGGCAGAGTTAATGCGTGATTTAGAACATGAAATTAAATGTAAGTAAAAATACACTCATAATATATAATTAGTAATTACCTACTAGCACTTTTTGTACGAATTAAATAATAAGATTTGTAAGCTTTGTATGTATATAATAAAAATGAAATTGCAATAACAAAACACTTTAAGCATAGGTACGTGTGTTCAGCTGCATAATAGGAATAGGTGTATATTATATCTATGCGAAAACAAGACCGACAATATTACAATTTAAATTACTAGTTGATTAAAACATTTAGATTAATTTTATTTTCACCTGCATGTATTTACATTGTTAGGTATAAGCCTGAAATTGTATCCAAAGGATCATGCTACATAGGACCTAGAAATGGAAACGATATCCATAGCCAAGAGTATAGTAACGTCTTTTTTAAGCAGTCCGAGTAAGTAGGTGATATATGGAGCTGATGTTAATTTATAATATAATCATTACAGCGAGGAAAGTTCATTTCGGGGCATTGCAATTTCCATCAAAACTTGCACTTGAAGCAACATTTAGTGGACATTACTCCAGCTGTAACAGTAAATACGTTTTGTTTTAAATCAATAGTTGTGAGAAAATGCGATCATGACAAAATAAATTATTTGTAGTATTGAATTATACCGAAACGGAGTAAGGCAACGATTCCAATGAAAGCTGCGATGTGTTTCTTTGCTGAGACGGATACGTCTTCGTTGTCATCTAGGAAATTTGACATAATTTTCATAATTAAAATCATGTATTTAAGAAAAATTGAAGAATGCCAGTAATAATGTGTAATTAGCGAAGTTTTTACTGGTTAAGGTTGGAAGATAGTTCCATGGACTCAATGCATACCCTCCATTTTTTGGAAGAGCTGAAAATAGAATAATACATTACACTTATAGTTATTTGCATAAACTTCGTCAAATATCTGACGTTATTTCCTGAAATCATGTTATAAAAATCACCCATTTTGTTCTTGCGTTTTTCCGGAAAGGATCAGGAAACAGAACTTAATTTTAAAGTGAAGATGACTACGTTTCTCGAAGTGCTTTGCAAAACTTTGCATTATTTTTCATTTAAATTATCGTATTTTGAGTCTGCAATCAGTTGGTGACATGCATAAATGAAATGTCATGGCCACGAAGTGTTAAATAATGAATTTTCATGAATTATGTAAGTAGGTATGACATGTCATACAATAAACACGATAAAAGTTATGTAGGCAACAAGTCGATGTATGTACAACTTGGCTTGGGATGGATATCTCCTCTGCATAAACACTACCTACACCACAACGTATGCAATACTTTGATGAAATATGTACAAAACTACAAGTGCATGTAAATGCTTGCGTGGAGAAGGATCGTGCTATGCCAAAACTGCAGTTTAGCCTCCATTTTTTTAAATTGTACCTGAAGCTGTCGCTGACAAACTTCATTATTATGTATTTTTTACATAATAATCTTTCTCCCACAAGGATTGATAACCTAAATAAAAAGGACGGAGACATTTAGCACAACAAAAAGGTTCACGCAACATAATTTTAGCACACAACCCATAAATTTCGTGTTTATCTTTACAAAGCTTTAAACAAGAAATTACATAAACACATTTTCCTTGCGGGGAAGAATAACATATTGCACTCCCTGCAAAACTATATAGCTATCATATAATGCGCTCGTACTTATTAAAACTTGACACGAGTTGATAATTGCATTCTTTAAAGACATAGGTCTTTGTTAAAGACTCGTAATACGTAACGTAGGAATGAGTCAAGGCTTTTTGCAAACGAAAATAGTGAAAGAAGAAAGCAATCCAGGTGTTGTAAAGCTGATGGATGGGAAAAATCGGAGTTTGGAAAACTGAATACATTATTAATGGAGTGCTTGCTGTGAGGAAGAGATGGGCTCATGCTTTCGCTATTGAAAGACTGACTTGAGTTGACTTGGATCCGCTCAAAGAAGGGTGATTGATGTTGTACACTTTGTATTACAGCACAGTGCAGTTAGGAAAAAGGGTCGGACGGGAGAAGCTCTTGCAAACGTAACGCACTTGCCATGTTACCATTACCATATTATTATTATGCATCTCTAGGATTTTTCTGCTTCGTTGCTTTATATGAATGTGAATGTACGTAACTGTGAATGAGAGTGGAATCCCATGTGTTCCTGTCTGTTCGAGATTCCACTTTCTATTCGCACACACACAGAGTCACTCTGGTCTAGAGCTTAGAAGTAATATGCAAAATGCCTGTAGAGATACGGAAAGTGGAAATACAATTCTACTGTGCTGTTGTGTTCTTAATATTGACAATAAGTTCTGTCAATACAATGCATTGCATTTTTGAAGTTACAGCACAACTCGTTGTATATTGTCTATGCCTACCTGAGCTTAATATATTGTGATGTAAGGATGTACGATCATATAGGTTTGCAATTTTAGTTTTACTTTGGATTTGACTACCACAGAATTCGTCGCTAAACATTCGATATTTTGCACAATATGGGGTAGCATGTATCTACAATGTTGTATTACATCCGTAAAGAAGAACATACAACATACCTAATGCATATGTATATCACAGACAACATCTTCGAATCAGTTGCAAGCGATTCCCCCAAAATGCTTTGTGAATTTATTATGACAGTATATTTTGTGCTACAAATTATTTCTTTTGTGTATTCAGCCTCCAGCTTTAAAGGAACTTAAGAAAACATTAAACCCACAATTACGAATAAAAGAAGCTTTTCTACGGCAGATTCGCTGAAGACTGTATACTTATGTTTAGTAACATCGAAGTGTACTTTGGCAATATACTTACGTTTCAAGAATAACTGCACTGCGAATGGAAACAAAACATGCAAAAGTAAAAATCTAAGAAAAAAGATAAAGGCAGTAGGTACTTCTACTTCTATACGTGTGAGTGTGACATTGTTATAGTGAAAGGTATATTTATTTGTATGCAACTTGTCTTACCTGTCAGAAAGTCCGACCACAGTTAACACTTTATAATAAGTTGTAACATTCAGCTTTCTTTCGTGACTACTTATTGTATTGACAAAATGGTACTGACGTTTTATAATATTGATTCGATCAACGTAAGAAAACTTGGTACAAAAATTCAGCTTGTTTACTTTGTTGTTGCTTAACCTTGGCGTGTGTAATGAACATTAGTTTTTAGCTGTTTGCCCTCTTTATTTACATGTCCACGGCAGAACGATCGAATCATTAATTAAACAACCACTAAATTGGCTAAGCTGTTTGTTTTGGTACTCTTATATAAAATTGTAATTCTTACATAATATCACCAAATTCACGATTCTTTCTTTCGTGCATATTCCGTAGCATACTTAATGTATGCTATGTGATAAGAGTTCAGATATATGCACAAGCGACACATTAAGTAATGTGAATCGATTTGCAGTAAGGTCATGTAAACTTGAATATTTGAACGTTGAGTACTTTGAAATGCATTGATCCGGTTTTCCAACGCTTAATCCCTGTTACAGATGCATACAGTCCTGGAAGCAATAAAATCTTATATTACCCTATAGACACATACAGTAACAAGTTGTGAAAGTAAGTAAATGCTGCATTTATTAATGAACAATTTCATCAGGGCAATTCCCAAATGATCTTTGTCAGTTGAGGCATAATAATAACCCCTATATAGTAATAATAACCAAAAGTTGTGCAAAAATAAAGAATAAAATGAATCGCTTCTGAAATACATCTTGCGTTGATAAACTAAATGAAGTAGTCAAACTAAGCCTCATGTACGAAAACAAAAGCTATTTTTCCTAATCTGAGCCATTTAAGGAGATTGAGAATGTAAATGATGTTGAATTATGCAGGCCAGTAAAGCAATAAACTTCGATTCCATATAAGCATCCTCTATTAGACTCTACAAATCTTATATATGAGTACTTGAATGCCCACAGTAAGCTTTATACTTCTAAGATTTCGCGTACAAGAGTCACTGTGGAAAGTTCCCGACATTTATATAGCGACATTGGTAGCAATGTGCTTTCCAGTGTGAGTCGGGCTCTGCGATGAGACCATGAGACTGAGACCTACTTTCACAGTTAACAAAACTGGAGCTCTTTTACTGATTGTGTGTTTGAGAATTTGAGATAGTCTGGCACTGAATTACACGGTCTAAGACGTTCGACCGGGTGCTTTTGCGGCTCAATAGAAAAGTCTTATTGTGTAGAATAAGGACAAGTGAGGGTAAGACAGATAAGACGCAGATTTGGAAAGGTAACCGTTTTCTTTGTCCTATGAAAGTCCCCTACTCTGACTTCTTCAACAATTCTCTCAATATACTCAAATTACTATATACCTTACACAAGTCAAAACCTTTCGCAACTTTTGCTAGCATTTATATTGCATGCATATAACTCGTCTTCTTAATCATAGTGTAGTATACAGCTTCTACCTACAAACTCAACTTACACCACCATGACAATCCATTAGTATTTGACGCGAGGAATATTGGCGTGTCTACTATTTTGTATGGAAATCGAAGCTGGAAGCTGTTAAAATTAACCTGGATATTGAAGACAGATATTATTCTCAGAGCAAACTAATCCGATTCAACTCTGCTCACATCAGTTTTCCCTTCAAAATTGCATTACAGCTACACGGTTCGACAATCAACTTCCCTGTCTTGATTAGAAATGTATTCTTCTCATGCTATTCACCTTCAATCTCCCTGGATAATGGCAACACCACTGTCTGAAGCAGTACTGCCACCATCCCGAAACAAAACTGCTTGAAACAGGCACTCCTCTAGAGTGTTTACATAGCATTGAAACAAGATTACGACGAGACGAGCACACTGTATGGAATAATAGAATTGCACAAGTGTGTGCCACTGCAGAATCTGTACATGTATTGTAGTTTTATACACGTAGTATAGGTATTCCAAATAATATGTGTTGCATTACACACTGTACAACGACACACTTATTCTTATATGGGATTCCACACTGAGAATACATATAATTGTAGTGTTACGTGTAGACTTGCCATAATAATAAAACTGCCCTGGTATTACAACTATGTCGTGGTGTATACTTATAAGACTCTGGTGGAACGTATTGTAAAGTGAAGCTGGTAAAGTTAAAGTAGCAGAGAATTGTAGAGCGAGCAAGCGTTGCGTCAAAAATTGATCCGCACCGCAATAGAGTAGAAGTAGAGAGTAAGGAAGCCGAATCGGCACTCGTGAATCCTGCAGGCGAAAAGAGCTGGTTGTGTGTAGCATGAGAATTTCTCTTTCTAGTCGTATTATCGTATAAGTAACAGAGAGGAGTTGCTGATGTGGAGTATATAGGGGTCTTCGTAATAGTAATAACAGTACATCTTCACAATAGGCTTTTACACACAGAGAAAGGGAGCACAATGTGTGAAATGTATGTCTGCGGTCCTCCCACTCTATAAGGAAGAGAGTAATACCCTGAGCTAAAAGTTCCTTCACTCCCTGTATCATCTTTCCTGCTTTGCTAACAGTATGGGTGGAAGTGGAAATGGAATACAGATCAGAGAGAAGATACTGGTGGAAGGATATACCAACTACTGCCACAGATCCACTGGAGAATTTACACAGATATATACAGCAATAATATTACAACTATGCAGTTCTTATACATGGAAGATAGACAGGCTAACCAACCAAGCCGGGAAAGTCGGAGTCGACATACTAATTCCAATGCAAAGTGCTGGCATTGCAGTATTTTTCGCTAGTCTTGATTCGACTCGTGCTTTCTCTCAAAGTGGCTTTTAGTAGATGAGCAGCACACGCTTAAACCTTACCGAACTTTCTGAATGTGCACTGGGAATTGGAAATTGAAGATTCCATCCTGTATATATAGAACGTACAAGAGATTCTCGTATTGCGAAAAAATTGGGCACAAAAAAATGTATTGAAAGACAGATTTATACTGCATAAAGTAATATTACGTAAATATGTATGTATATGTAAGCAGTACACTTACAGTACTATGCCCGCTTAAATGGTTTCCTTATGAGCGACGATGCAATACCATGGGATTGTATTAACGAAACAAGTTAAGGTTAGTTACAAAAGGAAATTGATTGGTTGGATGCAATGAGCCGGTAGGTTGTGGTAAGTGGAAATGACGTTGGATGTCCGGCTCAATTACAAGAGTCATTGCACTATCTGCCCATTTGTTGTAAATAGGTTTTTACAATGTCCGTGAGCCCTGTTGAATGTGACGGGAGGATTGGATTTATCTTTTCCAGATATCCGTACAAACGCACGTATCAGGTGACCCGTATAATCCAAGACTGTGTGAGACGAAGTATTCAGGTAATTGTTAGTTAGCGATCCACTTCCGCTATTTCATTACCAGTCCATCCATTGTAATCGTTTGACCGGAAATCGTCGAATGTAATAATAAAAAAGGTAGGCATTGTTTTCGTGCTAGGATGGTTAATGATCCCTGAGCTAAGGTACATATTTTACAGCAGAACATCATTGAGTACAGATGAGGATGAAAGTCTGTTTCAAGACAATACGTGAACACACACACCTGCAGTCTAAGGGAATCTCCTTTTAGTATAAGACAGATTTAAGGCATTTTTCAAATCACTACAAGATAACATGAGGCAGTACGTATAGGTGCTTATCTACACAGATTGTATATGTACTTCATGAAATTCAAACAAAAAGGACCATAAACTGTACTCTGCAAGCAACCTTTGAATTGCAACGGTCATTTCCTAATCCAATTAATAGAGAAATTGCCCTTTTGTTGTAAAGCCGGATCTTTTGAAGCTTATGTACCATCCCCATCCTTTGATTATAATAAGCTTCAGTTAAGAATGAGTCCAGATGTTTTCACAGTAGATACTTACTTTCTAAATGTACACTTACTCTTAAAGAGTAAATGAAAGAACCGGAGGAGTAAGTAGTAACTGTTATCATTACATTGAACAATCCTATCATTTCTACCCAAACCCTTTTATACTTAGGTGTACGTCTTTTGACTGTAAAAGAAATTCTCATTTTTTGCTGGCAGGAGGAGGAGGAAGCTTATATTATAAGGTAGTCTTACTTCATTTAAGGTGAGTATACTGGGAAGTGGAACTAGCTGCAAACGTACTTTATGGTAGTTAAATTCAATTTCCATGTAAAGTGTAGTACATATTCTAAAAGAGCGTTTAAAGCTCTACAAGTGAGTATGAACTTTATTACATACACATGGAAATTGGAAAAATTATGCAATAATTAATTAAAGCCCACAAAAATCGTTTTTTCCAAGCTTGAAAATTTGCATGTCATGTTTATTTTATTATGATTATAATATGATATGTAGACCAAATTTTGCATAAACCAATTATATCATTTAGTATTTTGAAATACGTAGATTTCGAAAAATGCTCATTACAAGGAAGATCCATATTGAACTTTAGTCATAGCGGCTACTCAAAAATCAAAAGTAGTCACACGAAACCTTTTCAAAGAAAGGGCTGCTGCAGCTTACCAATTTCAATATGTTAATTGACTAATTAGCTTATGACGTAGCCCATGAAATGGTGATTTTAGATAAGGCATTATAACTTGTAACGCTCTTTTAGAACATGTGCTACACTTTACATGGAAATTGAATTTAACTACCATAAAGTACGTTTGCAGCTAGTTCCACTTGGAAGTAGACGAACCTTAAGTATAATGTATGGAAATAAGGTGTACGCCAGAATTAAGGCTGGCAACCAAAAATATCCCGACATGTATATACTGTACAATAAGTTTAAATTATAGGCTGTACGTGAACAGGTCTTGTATTCCATGCTAATTACTCTACACAATATACTTGTCTATTCTGATTATTTTCCTATTTATTTATTTATTCTTTTTCGATTAAGGCCACGAGTTGTAATACCTAGGCTAGAGAAGAGAACTCTAACGTCGGTAGAACAAACGACCCACGATTCATCCTTTCTGAGAGGATTACGTTTGGAAAAAATTAAAATGGATTTACAAAAAATGACACGTGTTGGTTTTTGCAGACTTAGATGCAATTTAAATATAACTTCCTCCAGTGAAAATGCAGCATGCAGTGTCCAAAGTTCAGCCACAATACTATAAGTGTTGGTTCCCTACAGTAAACAACTGTTAGGTGACAGAGAGATTTTTTGCATCTCATGCTACTTTATTACATCCATTTTTGCAATGACTTATTTAATACCGAAAAAAATTTCATTCTAACATTCATACCTGTTCAATTTTAAATTATTAGTTGCATATGTAACCCAAAAATGAAACCATATTTTTATCCCACCGGACAGTTTTATTTCGCGAGAGAAATAACTTACTGGCAATACCGTAAAGTATAAAATTGTACAACCCTTTTTTAGGATCATCATGTTAGGCATGATTTACTTAAAAACGCCTATATTAACAGTAAGTAGAGGTTCATTAAGTAATTAAGTTAAGATGTCACTGAATTATATCGGTCGCATTAGTGACGAGACGACAAAAATCTTCTTGCACTTGTTTGTGGAAATGTATTGCTTTTTGCATTGCATTAATCTGCTGTGTTATCGTATATCAGAATCAATATTAGCACACATTATTCTAATGTTGTATATAATAACTACAACTACGCAGCTGGTTAAATTGTCTCGGTTGAAAAATATATTACAGAGTAGGTATGCAGTTCTCGTATGTCTCAAAGTTTAATAGCGCGTTGCATAATTTTTATCAGACCAGACTCAAGGCCTGGCTATGAGGAAAATGTAATAGCAAACAACAACATTGCGAGTGAACTTGTTAAAAATAGGTATCTATATATTTGTGTTTTATACAGATTTAAAGTAAAGTATTAAAATTAGATCAGATTTATCTATTCATTTTTTTAAATTCATTTATTTCAAAAAAATGTAAGGTTATTTATATCATCAATTATTATTGATTTCTAGTTAGGGCCGTTGGCCGAATCGTGTTCACCCTTTAGATCTTGAGACTAAACGGACAGACTCTTGTATGTAATAATAAAAGTCCAACAAGGACATAGAGTTTCTGGATAGCAGAATAATTCTCAGCAAGTTTGTGTTCATCAAGTTTTTTATGCTGTTTACAAACAACTAGTCAACTAGGTGGTACTGTTCGTTTAACTTTGCTATGCAAGGTCATCATAAAAAAAATCTCCACCCAGCGAGATAATGATGGAGTACTGTAAAATTGTAGGATTATTCAATAATTTTTTAATTAAAAGTAATTTCGCCGTCGTATTTAGCGATCCACTTAGGGTTTTCGGCTACGCTGATTTCAAATATGCAGCAATAATGATAAATGACATACCACAGATACAGCAAAAAGACAAAATTTCGTTCGACCGAGTAGGATGAGCACCCAGGAATCCTGAATACTCATCCACCTGTCTTGTCACCTGTTAGCAGCGCGTATCTACGTATGGGCTCACCGGGCTTGAGCCCCCCCCCTCCAATTC